>JAZHYW010029489.1:0-123196 GCA_037355805.1 Ixodes ricinus
CAGATACGGGCTGCCCGCCTACGTCACGAGTACGCGTTCTTCCTGTTTGATTTTGGCAATGGCGTCGACGGCATCTGAGACATCCAGCGTCGCTGGATGTCTTCGAGGAAGGAGGCAGCTTGCCTGTCCCGTCCTTTGGCGGTCTCGTTAAGCATGGGTGAACCCACCAACGCCGACGGCGACGCTGTTCTTTCGGCGCTCGATGCCCCTCTTCCTCCATCGCAAGCAGGAATGAGGAGAGAAGAATCATCGCAAACTCCTCTTCTTCTTCAACGTAATCATCGCATCAGCTTCACGCTGTTTTTTTTCCCGTTTGGGATGCAGCGTCAACGTGAAGCTCACGCCTACTTGTCGAGCCAAAAATAGCGAGACTAGGGAGCAGCAACCGCTGGGAGAGACAGCCGAGGTGCCGAGGTGGGAACTCGCGCCTTCTCGTGATATTTGACGGGATATTACGAGAACAGCTGCCGTAGCCAACGCCGCCGCCGCCGCTCAAAGGAAATAGATGTAAACACAACCTGCCCGTCGCCACCGCCACCGGGAGCGAATGCGATCCCGTGGCAGCGGGTTTCTTCTCAGGTGTAAACTTACCATTAGATCAAAGAAAGTTTAAAGGGCGAAAATTGTGAATCAGGTATGTAAGATGATAACATATGTTCAACTTTAGGTTGCATGTCTGGACCGGGCGGTTGAAACATATATTTCTGCGTAATTGACAATGAGACATACGCCTTAAACACAGAGGTTGCGTTCGGCTCTTGGTATAAGCGGTATACATACTTACGTCAAACTTATATTCTTTGGAGATAAGCTTTAGCTTTCGCCACCAACGTAGGCAAATTTCACTGGTCAAATGAATGCGTTTTTTGTATGTCTTCGGCCCACCTGTTTTAAAATAAAAATGCATATAATTATATACTCTGTTTCATTTGAAGCACTTGATAGTGACATAATTGCACGTTTTGGAACGTGAATTTTTCGGGATGATGTGTCATTATTTTAAAAACAAAAATATAATATAAATGGGGATTTAATGTAAAAGAAAAGCAACACATATTTTATTTTATAATTGCCGAAAATGCAGTGGATATGTGAGCAGTTAAGGTAAACAATTGCCAGTCTCTCCTTTTTTTCATAATAGCTCTTTTTTAAACTGCAACTTTTCGTTAAACGAGGGGTTTAGAAAGTACGACACACGTAAAAGCACGCAGAGCCTAAGTATAGCAATTAACTTCTCGACGTTTGTTTTCTTATAAGGGGAACACTAATTTCGCGGTGACCTACCCTATTCTTTATCCATGTAAATTATTCTTCAGAGGCATAATATATAGAATCAAATGCATTATATATTACTGCTAGCTAATTATAAAAAATTAATGGCTGAAAGTATTTCTATTACCCAGTCTCCTCGATTATCGTATATTTTTCAAAAAAAAAAACAAAAACTTTGTGTTTTGATGTTGTGCTTTTGGTGTTTGTTTGTGTTCTACTTATGTGCCAACATTCTCCTCGTAATATAAAGAAGGCAAACATAAAATATAACTTTACCTGTCATTGCACTGATGACCAGGGCCAAGAGGATGGTCACAAGAGTGCTGATAGAGTTGCTCCAAAACGACGAAAGGCGCGAAAGCACGAATACTTCATCAAGCCTGTTCAGTACAAAAGAAAATACGGTAATGAATTATCTTTACGACCGGTTGCATATTTCACGTAGAAATTTCAATTAACGTGTTTCCCATACTTAGATTTAATTTCGTTGCAAATGTTATATATCTGTTGTATAATGTTCAAAACATGAACTTGGTAAGGTTCCAAGGGTTAATTTAATAACAAAGCAAGAAACCTTAAAGGGGTATATTATTTTAAATAGTACGAGAATATTTGATAATTCAAAACAGAAAAACAATTCTCGATAGCAGAATAATTATTTATTAAAATGAAACTTAAAACCGTTTTTGCGGCAACTTATTACTTCCCGAGGTTATGATTCCAAAATAACTTACTTCGGAGGAGTTTGGGTGAAAGCCTTCGCTGCTGGCTTGCATAATTGTTGTAATATTTCCCGGACAGTACTCTACTGAGACGGGCATCCGGGGTGGATGTATTCCGAGGCGAATTTTTTCACTCATTTGCCATAACTGGAAGATCGTCGTCAGCAGAGTTGCAATTCCGGCTCCCTGTAATTCAGAAGGCCCGTCCATAATTTACAAGCCCACCTTCAGCATCCATTGTCTACACGGCACAACGTCTTCTTTGAAAATTCTTGTAAAGGTCAAACGCTTCTAACGTTCTCGTAAAATAGTGCATTGTGTTTTGGTCATCCCTAATACAAATATTGTACGCAAAGTACATTGTAGGCTAGTCATACGACGTGGTCACGAGGCCAAGTAATGTTATGTCATGCTATCGAATGGATCCCTCATGTCGCTTTCTGATGCAATTTTTATATCGATATACTTTTTTACGTAACATGGCCCAGACTGTCGATGTAAATCCAAACCACGCAGCAAAAAGAAAGCAATTCAAAACGGAATGGAACAGAAACGCTATAATTCTTTGTTCGTTTCTTCTTTTTTTAGATTTTCGGTTTAAGGATGAAAATAGAGCATATCAAATCGTAGAGTGCTCAAAAAACAAAAACAAAAAAATTGGCCAGTAGTGCGCTTGGCTTACCGAAGTAACTGTATACGCTCCGCTTGAGGAACAACAACTGCTGTTCTGAGCTTAGGGTAGAACCGCAGCTGTTCTAGCCTAGAGTAGAACAGCAGTATGGTACCGTATTTTATTTACCTAGACAGTGCTTGATTAATTCTATCTGCACGACGCCACGCGCTGCAGCTGGTTAGTTTAGTTTCTTTGAGCACTGCACTTTACGAAAAGCATTTTAACTATATATATATATATATATATATATATATATATATATATATATATATATATATATATATATATACATATACATACATATATTGTTACGAAGACGTGCGGCCGGCAGCAAATGACAATGACGTGTCCACTGAATAAAGTAGAAATATTTCATGGAAGCCGGGCCGTGCGCGCGAACTTCGCGCGTGATGGTTAGTCACGCCACTGACCCAACGTCGTCGTCTTCTTCGTTACAAGATATTATATATAGAAATATATATATATATATACAGTGTTTTTTTTTTTTTGCAGCTTAACAGATTTGTTTTAAAAAGCCGTGAAAGTTACACTAATGCCGCTTGTGGAGGTGAGTTTTACGGCCAGGGAGACATATCATAGGGGCTAATCGTAACGATCAGTCGGATAATTATTTAAAATTCGTTAATTAACTTTTTAATTAATGGAAATAGACATATGGTTCCAATTACAAACTTCCTCAGCGTTATCGAAAACAACTAAATCAGTAATTTTCAGAGAGATTTTGAGCGCGTGCGAAGCGTAGTATTGTACTAAAGTTACCACTCGCAAGTAGCAAGTAGCAACTAATAGCAAGTTTCAAATCGATTTTCTAGAAAAAAAAAAACCTTTTATTTCTTTTATATTTTTTATTTACAGTTAGGTAATATAGTAGTCTGTCAGGGCCCTACCAATAGAACGTGTACTATATTGTTCGCATGTAGGTATGGACACGGAAGTCGAAGCACCACATTTACCACACGCCGCCAGGTGAGAGACCAAGTCAAAGGGCTACGTTTTTTCCTCACGAAAAGAGTTCCAATGACGTCATGGTGCGTAGCTCCGAGCGTACGATTGCTCCGTGCTGTGCTGATGGGTTGCGGCGCTGCTGAGCGGCGGCGGGCAAACCTGAACGCGCCCACGACTGGTGTGTACGCGAAAGCAAGTCGACTCTTCTTGCGCAAGATTTCCGGTGACGCCAAATGACGTCAGGCTCCGATTCGCTTTGACTAAATGGATACTGGATAGACCACAAAATCTAGATGCCTCGAGGACTACCCACTATTTTTTTTTCCAGTCAGCCAATGAGAGGTCGGCGTCGTGACATTATCGCAACCCCTGTGCAAGATGCAGACGACCTTGCGCTCCGCATAGATTCCTTTTCCGATCATGGATCGCAAGTGGTACCGAATTTGCTACAAATGACGTACGAAAACGTGAAGTGTCATCGCTTGTCGGATGCCGCAATTCTGGCGGTTGGGCGTTGAAGTTTTGGAAAAAAGCACGAGAAAAAGATAGCGTGGCTGTCGTCAAAGCGTCGATACTCCTGCCTGCCGAAACTTCCCTCGACTGGTCAAGCTTGCGAGCGACCTGCAGGAGAAGTGTCTGCGTGGTCCACCAGCGCTGGTGTGACACCGCCAGGATGGAGACCGGCAACAACATGACACTTCTGTGATGTGGTCAGGCGGAAATTGAGGGACAACGTTTAAGGCGCGGTAATCACACCATTTGAAGGCGCATTCCTGGCACTATAGTTTCCCCTTACGAGGAACTGCAGTGGACGCTACGAGAGCCACTCAAATACCGTGTGAGTTCTGTGTGATTTTCAGGAAGAGCGCCGCGGCGAGCAGGCGCGCTTAGTTAGGTTATACATTCACACCGCTGGACTGATTGGGATGGATGCTACCGTTTCCTACGTTCTACCGTAAATGAAATGAAGCGTTGTAGTACCAGTAGCGTGATAGCTTACCTGCAGCTGTTGGAAAGACTTGACTTGGCCTTCCAGAGAACGAAAAAAGAATACCTCTAATGGTACGTATTTTTTTGCCGCCTAGCATCTGCCCAGTATAAGGCTATACACATAAAAAAAAGAACACATTCGGTCGACATACTCTTTACTTACGGGAGATTATGCGATCGGGTGGTACGAAGATAGGTTGCCCGTGTGATCAGCCTTGCCACTTTCTGGGCACCCCTCTTTTAATTGCAGAGACGTGTGTTTTGGCACTCCTGCCAGCCGTATACACACTAATCTTTATGCAAAACAAGGCAAAATATATCTTGGCTCCAATGCGTTGGTCATTATAACATTTAAACAAGAATTACAAATAAATACCGCAAGTTCCGTCAGCCTTTTATATTTTCGTACTTTCTACTGGTTTAGTCTGGCATTAATTTTAATTCCATCACAAAATGCATACCTTGCTGTTGACGCAGGAAACATCAAGGCCGACATGAAGAGTCCCACAAATGGCCCAGTGACGGCGGTGTTGATCATCAGAAGAAGCTAAAAGATATTTCGGGGAGAGTATTCAGTTTTAAGACAGTTTAACATAAAACGACAGCAATAACTACAATTCACATAATTACGAGACTATTGATCAGCTTAGAACGTATGTTCTGTTATGATCCGATAAACTTTTTAAGAGGCGGAAAGGGGGGGGCAGCGTTCGTGGATGAGAGAACCCCGAGCTAAGGTTGTTCTGAGTAGTGGGTATACATACCTAAAGCTAGCTGCCTTTGGCTCACTGCAGTCGTCGGACGCGCTAGAACGCGGAGCTCCGGCGACCGGCGTTTGGCTTTAGCATTCAAACCCGGCTTTGGCTTGAACATTCGAACAAGGGCAGCCAGCTTTAGGTTTTCCCACTAATCATTTGAACCACAGCTTGTCGTTCTAACGACCCGGCTCGATCTAGTCTTCTATTCTACCTCGGTTTCTGAGCGCATTAACATTATACAGGGACAGCCGTTAGTGGGAACACCGTGGGGGGAATGGAATGGTCTTCTTTCGCGGAAGCTCCCGGTGACGTCATCGGCCACGTCACCAGTTACATGGATCACTTTTCGTGTCCCCTTGGATGACAGCTATCGTGACCTCTACAGTTAAAACCTCTACGAACCGAGCTAACGACGGGACAAATTTCAGTGTAATTAAGGGTGGTATACCTTTAATATCTTTCTCCTTTCGAATACCTCTTTGGTGTCTCGCGAGCAACGAGCTTGAACCCGCAGACAGAGCAAGGCGAAAGTCGATGAGTGCGTGCTCGTTATCCTTTCGCCTTTGCCAAGGGAAAGCGTACACATTTCTTTGTACGCTTTCTTTGCTTTATTTTCCATGTGCGTCGCGTCACTCTTATATGTAACATGGCACTCGGCCATTTTCGCTTAAGTTAGGAAGACGTATGTGCATATTAGCCTACACTAATATTTACGGAGAGACTTACAACTCTAAAAAAATGGAACTTGTCAATCGCGTCTCATTTTGCACTTCCCGAGTAAACTTCCGTTGCATACATGCGCTCTTTAAAGCCATGACATAGTAAATGTAGCCTTGAATATGTACTAATGGTATGATCAAACAGGTATAAAGGTACTATAATGCTCCACATTGGTATACACGGAAATACATATGGCATTTTTTGTATTCATTCAAAAGGAAAGATAAGCCTATGTGTCGTAACTTGCGAGGTGCACTCATAGCTGTGATTGCAGAGACACAGCGATTTTTTCTTTGTACCACTTAACACAACAGGCGGCTTTTTTCTTTACTTTGTATTTTTGTTGTACCAGTGCCGGATAATATCGGAAGCTTTAATTCGTACTCACCCTCGTCGCAGAGCCCAAGTACGGTATAATAGCACTAAAAAGAGTCATAATTGTGCCGACCAGGAAGGCTATTTGAAATGGAGAGGAAAGTGGAAAAAATGTGGTTAGTGCAATAGGCTTCGTAAATAAAACATTATAATTTTAGCACTAAAATTTGAAGTCTGCTTTGGTTCTTGGATATTTTTTACCCTGCGCTTCATAAAACCTCAACAATACAATGAACTTTTTGCCAAAGTAAATATGAGCAGAGAAGACATTTTAGTACTCAAACCAAAAGCCAACGGCAATGATATTCGTGAATTTTATTATTTTTTTGTATTAATACGTTCAATTTCGCTTAAACAGTATTACAGAAGGAGGGAAACACATCAGGGAACAAAAAATAAAACACAAAAAATATAATTGTTGACTGAACGTGAAAAGCAGGAAGAAATAGATTAATCTTGCGGATTTCGCGAGGCTACTACAGTACACTAAAAAGAAATGAGACACGTGCATGAGCAACACTTTTACAAGATAACTAAAGATAACTATTTCTTAAGGGCTCTTGATCTTTATATTCTTGGAGAGTGCCTGGAAGTGATATTTTATTTATAGTTGTAATCATTGCACTTATTTAATTGTCCATTATGAATGTGCAAAAATACACAAAAAGGAAATATATATCTACGGATCATGCAAGAGAGCACATTATTAAAACATCAGAGGTGGGTGATATTATTAAACTATACGTGAGTGAAAACAATAGGTTTCCACACTGTTTGGCACATTTCATTTCATCAGTCATACAAATATTTCATAAACACACAACTAGTACGGCAAGCACACTATTTTATGCTATATGTTTGCTACGTATTTTTCAGACATGTTCTTAAAGAAAGAGCAATGCTAGTCATACATTTCAGCCAATATAACACGAGCCAGCTCATTCGCATGTCGGATATGCACCCTAAGAAACCAGGAGCGTCTGTTTACTTACAAGGTACTTCGTAAAGTCATTCGGTGCAGTTTAGAGATGAAGCTCGGCGAATGGCGACACTAAAAATACGTTTTATCGTCGATCAAAACAGTCTGCGATGTGACACAGAGCCATGGTGAAGTGCCATACTCGGCGCCTCAGCGCATTAACTGTTTTTGTTTAAGGTATATACACCAACGCACTGTTTACAAACAAGCCCCGATTTGCCCACATCATGTGTGGGACCTGCGCGTGCGCACTAACCAAATTCTCCGAAGGTGAAGCGTCTGCGCATGCGCATTGCCGCCAGCAGCGCCATCGCAATGGCGCGGCGTCAGAGACTTGAGTCTCTCTATACAAATTTGTACTCCTCGTCATTTGCCGAAATCCCTTTTAAGATTGCTTCTTTCCGATTCTCTCAAGAGCTCTTGCCGAAAGATTAGACGTTCCCGATTTTTCAAAGTCTTGTGTGCCTGGCTGCAGGTTATTCATTTTCGTAAATTTATTTTAAAAATACATCAATTTGTTCTTAACATGTAGATATCTAAGTATATGCATAATAGAATTGGCAAAAAACAAAACGAGACCGTAAATAGTCAATTCCGTTGTCACACTCATCGTTCTTGTGGGTTCAAGTGTCCACGATCACACCCCGGGGGTAAATCCAAATAATCCAAATATTTATGATTTACCTAGTAAAATTATTTTGCCGATAAAACAACTTTTCGCTTTGAAAACTGCAGTGCAGCCACGTGATGCGTTTAAGCAGTAAAATCAGTGGTGTGTGTGACTGCCGGAAAAGGATGCAGCTATTCCTTATGTGCGCTATAACAAACTAAAGTTACTCTTGAACGAGATGAGATGTAAAACATGCCTATAAATGCTGGAGAAAAGTTAGGTAGACTCCATTGCCTTGCTTTTGTTTGTATTTAATTGTCGTATAATATATATTCGCCTTCATGCCTTTGCAGAATCCTAAATCGGATATCAACAATTTCTATATAAGGTTTTGTGCTTTGTTCTAGATTAAGGACGCTATTTGCTTCGTTATTTAAAGTACGACCTCATAAAAAACTTCACATAAACTGATTTCGAAAATAAAATAAATATTTTGTCAGTCACTTTATCTAGTAAAGTTTTAAATTCTGAAAGTCTGCAAAATATTTATGGATGTATTATCTTAACTTGCAGTTCTCCATCACGGAATTAAAGATTGCCGTTTGTCAAATATTTATTTGGGGTCATGCCGAGTGGCTCTGACAAATATGCCCTCCGGCGTTGGTACGCACTAAGTTCTAAAGGCATCACAAAAAAACTCATTTTGTTAGCTGAAAATTTCGTTAGCATAATCGCGTCGCTATCGCTCACTTTAATAAGTTTAGAAATTATGCTATATCAAGAGTCCGGCGTAAAACGTTTATTACCTGAAGTGAGAATTTGGCACTATCTACACCTCGAGCTTCGAAATTTTATAGCTGCGGAAAAGAAACAGCTACAACCTTCTCATATAGATGAATGCTCCTTCCAAAAGCATGTCTTTCAAATATACCTTTTATATACAAATAAGACCCGGACTATCATTCCATGATCTGACGAGGATTCACATATGAGACTTGGATATAAACTTTAGGCCATATAAAAGTAATCGTGCGTAAAGTTTCGAGCGTCAACCTTGTGTAGCGTTTACCGCTACCATTTTGATTGTGGCACATATCCCGGATGAAAGTTTGAGGTACAGTGAATCCAGAAATTTCTTCGGTTGTTCGCCTTCAGTAAAGGCAATGGGGTTTGTTGCGTGCGACCAACCGTGTGGTCATATATGTATTATACCTAAGATAATTTTTAATTTCATATATCTCTACGTTCGCTCGTCGTTGAGCTTGGAACTCACTTTATCGCAGCATCGACAAATCCCAAGTGCTCAGCATATTACGTCTTAAATGTGTTTTTTTAAGCACTGCGTCTTTTTAAGATTGTTTACTCCAAGCTACAACAATTGTCTGTCTTAAGCAGGCAACTACAACAGAACCTATAAGGTAAATATAAAAATGGGAAAATATACATGGCAAGGAGCGCAGACGGATAGGCAGCTGCATGCGCGTTCCTTCGCGCGACCAACAGTGCTATTTCTTTGCAGCAGGATCGCTGTGAATTTTAAATAGATAGAATTATTGTTTCTATTTCATTTTATGTACCCTCGCAGTCAATACAATATGAACAATCCAATTTGGCCTTTCCTGCGCCCATGGTCCCAACAAGCTTTAATATTTCTCAATTTGTCAAATAGTCCGAATTATACAACTTTGCATCCTGTTCATAGTTCAGATCGCAGCTATCCCCCCCCCTCCCAAAAAAAAAAAAAAACGGACATGTACGTTAAAGGAAAAGAAATGAGTGTTTAAGCTCATAATGTTCGCGAGAGTGAGTCTTTATAACAAAACTGAACAAGGCTTTGGACTTGGTCAAGTGCACCATACCTAATAACTTTGTAATCCTAGTTGCTTGAAGATCTGTCATATCAAAATACTGCGACACTCCGTCAACGTAGAGTATTAGAGCCTGGGAGTTGATGATGGAGGATATGGTGCTGGAAACAAAGATGCAATGTTGGAATAAAATAAACAGTTATGTAACACTTACTTCTTGACAATAGATGGAAATTACATTCTGAGAAATTAATAAGAAATTATCCGCACACAGGCGAAGCTCGTATAGCCTCTCTGTTGTAATAGCGGGGGAAGTACATTTAGTTCGGTTTTATTTACGAATGTCCATGACCGAAAGAGCTTTTTGATTAAAGTGTTTGTTGGCGCGTTCACTTCAAAAGTGCCACAAACGCCACTTCTCCAAGTCAGCCACGTCTCAATTTTTTCATCCCAGGTTGGTACAAATCATCTGAAAAGCTGATAGCTTTATTTGAACTATATTTAATGTGGTTTTACTTGTGAACTTTTTTAAGATAGAAAACTGCAAGCTGGTTGATAATGTAGGCTGACTATACGTACCTTGTTGGTGCGCTTACAGCTCCAGCCAGAAATAAACCAGAGAATCCGGTGAACGTCGTCAAGTATCTTTTGACGTAGTAAGGAAGAAGCTGTAAAAATAACAGCACACAATTATTTGTAGTTTCTCTAAACCCTGACAAAAGCAAATTTTATTAGGTAATTTTCAGGCGTGAAAGCGAGATATAACAATTATCGGTAAGAGTATATATCATATTGCCGCTACCACAGCCACGAGATCACGGACACATATCTTCGTAAGCTTTTGTTTTCAAGCAACGCATTATTGAACAATCACAACTGCCAAATAAACCATGCTTTTTTATTCCTTTGTGCAATCTGCTGGATATGTACCTTCCATAAAAGTAAGGAATAATAGATTTTCCATGAGTGAAAAGAAGATGCGTTATTCACCTGATCAATCTGCTTGATTGCTCCTGACAGTTGAGGGTCACAATCACGAAACCAGTATATTAGTAAGAATGACATGAGCATTTGAATGATGTAGAACCCAGTCAACATTGCAGTTCCTGCACGGGCTGTACTGCAGTTGAGAATACAATATTTTAGTAACACGCATTCCGATCGATTACAAAACAAAGAGTTTTAAAGCGCAGTCTTAGGCGCCCGTTTCCACGTTTCGCGGCGTCGGCGTCGCCGTCGCCATCGGCTTAATCGCCCCACTAAATTTAGTGTAAATTTAATTGGTGTTGAGATTACGTGACGTCAAGTTTCCCTCTAAATCTAGCGGAGAAACTGAATTTGTTCATTGGTGACGTGATACAAAGTCATATGCCTTCATTTTCCCCTCTAAATTTAGCGGGGAAACTGAATTCGTGTTGAGGTGTCGTTACGTTAAATTTCCGCTAAATCTAGCAGGAAAATTTCGGCGCTAAATGTAGAGGAACATTTAGCGGGGAAATTTCACTGGAGGAGGAGAGGACGAGGAAAGGTGGAGGAGGAAAGAAGGATGAGGAGGAGGGGGTAGAGAAAGATTCAGTTACTTTCTATCCTCAATGAGTTCAGAATTTCTTCCAGGGTCGCTAAACTCGTGGACACAAAGATTCTTTGCGCTATGACGGGGGGGGGGGGGGGGGGAGTGATCGAAAGAGCGCCGCAAAGTTGTCTTTTCGCACAAACCCGCAGATTTGTTTATCTTCGTGACGTTTTTAAATTGAAGGGGCGAAAAATCCCTAGCACTCCCTAGACGCCGAACAAGAGCAGCACGAGAGAGCGCGCGGAGACGACCGTGGTTCATACGTGTGACGTCACGGCAAAAGATTATCAGCTGCGACCAACATGTTTGATGGGCTCCAAAAGGCACGGCGCAGGCTTGTGGTAATTGCATTCTAAAATCAACACCGTCAAAATTGACAGTACGATATCGTTCTTATTTCTGCCGATAAAGCAGAAGCAAAAGGCTACAAGAACGTCGGTGTGGTTGGCTTTCCAAGATTAGTCAAAGTGGAATTAATTCTGCTTTCATCAACAGAAACAACAGCAATGGTTCACACAGACAGAATAAAACACTGAAATGGGCGGACAGACACTAACATTTTTTTACGGGTCTTTGATATATTTTTAAGGTCTGCGTGTTTTATTTGTTGTCCGTTTCTGTGGTTTATTGTTCCTCCGTAGACTTTATCCAACGCGCTCTGCTACGTGTAAATAAGAGAAATGTCAGGTTGTCAATATCGACGGGGATGTTTTAAGAACACGATGGCTCCAAGGTTCTATAGTAAACAATCAAACTTGTCACCGTCAATTTGAACACGCACCATCGAATTTGTGGTTCACAGCTGATAATCCTGAGCCTGACGTCAAGGGTGGGAAGTGTAAAAGGACGTCACTGCACGCGCCTGCACACTACGAGCCCTGGCACGAGCCTCTCACTTTGGCCTGGCATGGCCGCTCGTGAGTGCATGGAACGCGAACCGTATTAATTCCAGAACCTCTAAAACCATTATTTCGAAAATTGCACGCTACTCTGTTCCTCGTCGTCTCTCAGTTGGAACACCTCCAAGCAGGAGCGTCGAAACAAAGGGGCGGGGAGCGGGCAATTTATCGCCCCCGCTACACACCCCAAGTTTCGTGAAAAGAGGGGCAAGGGGCATAAAGGGATAAGGGGGGGGGGGGAGGGGCGATCGCCTCAGCCCACATTTCAGAAAGGTACAACAAAATATTCGGGGGAAAGGATGTACCCCTTTAATACAACCCCCCCTCCCCCTGTTTCTCTCTCTCTCTCTCCCGAACATTTTCTACGGCACGTCCTTACACCGAATTTTGTGTTGATCGCGTGTGTTGGTCGTACTCCTTTTTATTTTCCATTTTTCCCCCGGTCCTTTTCTCGGCAACCTTCGTCGCCCCCTCATCTCTCATACACTACCGACGTCACTACCAACACCGCCTCTCGGTGGCCCCGGTAACGTGGTTGACAGTGGCGTAAGATGAGCTCTAAAACAGCGTTTACCGCGCGCGGCTCTACAATATCACAAAGTTCAATCTTCGCCTCGATTCCGAAGCGAAGATTTTTGCCTCAAATAACTCCGTCCCAAAGTTGTGAAACGTCACTTTGTCGTCACCGATAACTTCCACGGACGACGATCTTGCGACGACAAAGTTCAGAATATTCACAGTCCGCCTAGGGACAATCTAAACAGCATTGACTCAAACGCGGCGTAGGGATGTAGGGACACGCGGACGCGACGTCATCAGTGCAGCCGTTCAATCGGCTGGCCCCACGGTGTTGCTCGCGCGCGCTCTGATGAAGCTCGCTGGGACTTTGTGTTTCTCAATCTCGCTTGAATTTGAGCACCGAGAGAGTTTGGATGATTGACATCTCGTCCCACGTGACGCCATCGTCGCGAGAGTCCAATCAGCACGCTCCGCGAACTTCGGCCCCAACTTTGTGTTTGCACGAGTTTAGCGACCCAGGAACTTAAGTAGACAAAACATATATGCAGTGAGGAAGATTGACCAGCCAACCGCTTCAATTTTGACCAACAGAGACATGCGCAATCAAATGCGTTATTTTGCCATGGGCACAATTTTACCGTTCACACTCCCTTGTTTTAATGTGCCTCACAAGTGGGCTCACTCAATGTAGTGACGACAAAAAGTGATGTGTATTAAACTTACGGATATCAATCACTTGCATCTCTGGCGACGTTACCATAAATTACATATTAATTGTTATGTGCGCTTTTGCAACATATGCACTTTTGTTTTAATCGTTACTTTGAACTCAACGCGATGTAGTCATATTATAAAAATAGGAAGAAACAAAAAACACAAGGACCGATATGATTAAAATCGTTTTGTCCGCCATTGTGTTTTACGCTCTTCCCAATATTTATAATATCCTTACCAGCACGCTCTTCATTGCAAGTATGATCTAGTATATTTATTTTTCGAAGTTTGCCGATTTCTAAGCAAATTTATGGCGCTTTATGGGGTCTGAGCGAATTCGTTCATAACCGTGGAATAAACTCTGCATTTAGAAAGTGAGAGGTAACAATAATAGGTGTTATTACAATAACTTAACCTAGACTTTTATTTTGATAGCATTCGAGTGTTCACGCATGAGGGCTCACTTTATCATAGGGCCAGGGATTCGCGGTTAGTTCTTGCTTTAGGTTTTGTGTGGACTCGAAAAAAAAACACAATTTTTTGCCATTACATTTTGTTTATAGGCTAAAGTAACAATCACTTATTAGGTTACCAACTATTACAGTTAACAGAAAATAATACCTTTTGGCATCCTCAAGGGTCCTTGATGCCATGTACCTCTGGACCACCATCTGGTCGAGGCCTGACCTATACATGTGCGCCGCGGCGACGCCGATAAGACAAGACCAGAGATTTTCGTCTCTTGTGAAGTCGATCTTGGTACTGAAAATAGGGGATACGTTAAATCAGTGTAAATTATAACATTTGACATGGGTTTTAATGGCTTTAATAAGCAATAAATTAATCATCTGGTTCATTTGGTACTCAGGAACAGCTTTGCGGCATTGGCACTGGCACACCCAACATAGGGAGGGGGGGCAGAAAGCGTGCAATAACCAAAATAAAAAGCAAATGCAAAAAAAAAACATACATACACACGTTTATATTGTCAGTAAAGATCATTATTAACAAATATGAAACACATGATAAAGCACGTGAGCGTACGACTACGACTACTACTAATTTATATTACTCCTATTAATGAAATATTAGAGAAAATATCACATTTTTCAAAATGTTTTTGAAGGTCTCTGAGCAATACTTCGTTCAGCGTAGTAGCATGTAGAATTTAGTGTAATCTATACTTACTTTATTAGTATTTATACGCCATTCAATTAAATAATTTTTGCGGTATAGTCTACTCCGTTCTATAAACACTTAGTACTGAGACCTAACAGTATAGGGGAAAAACAAATAAAAGTAAGCATATCACCGCGCTTCACTGGAAGTAACATGACGTTGGGGTCAGATTGCCAATCACAAACCTGACGTCAGTCTCTTTCGTCTAATTTTTTTAATGCACAAATCTACTACTTAGAGAATGGTGGTCATTTTGAGTAATAGACATTGAGAAGCAGAATTAAATGAGATGTCAAACGTTTCAATAATTATTATGTGATGATGTAAGTCGTTGATAATATACTTTACATAAAAGAGATAATTGAATAAGCTATTTTAAAATTGTTCAGGTTATTACGTAGGTATAGTGGGTGGATATGCATGATACAATTCTAAGGCTTTAGTCACACCACGGAGCGTGCGTGTCTGCTGCATACAAGGTTAATATAAATATGTGTCGTTAACATTATCACCAAAATTTATACCAAGCGTTGTACACTTTTACAACGCTACGCTTTTTCCTCGGGAATCGAACACATATGTACCGCGCGGTTACGACGACGGCGACAGCGACGGCGACGCCGCTCAAGACGGAAACGGGTGCCTAAGAGCTGCGCTCTAAAATGAGTCAGAGGGCTTTTCTGCTTGTTACGTTAAGAACATGACAGTTGATTGGAATTACACTGATAGGGACAAATGAGCCCGCCTCGTCCGCTAATCCTTCACTTTCCGAAGTGCCAAGTGAAATGCCGCACCTCAGAGGGACAAAGCTTCGCCTGATTTAAAGAGCTAAGCCGTATTTGTCCCATTCGTCCATCCATGCAGCGTATTAAGTGGTGTATACAACATGTTCACGAGTGGAAGCAGTGACATGGGAACCAGGGTGGCAGGGGACTATAATTTTTCAGATGTAATAGAGGTTATCTCCCCCTCTCCCCGACGCCTTTGTGTCGATGGATGGGTGGCGAATCGTTCAGGTGCCCTTCGATATGTATTTGCCGGATGGTCATTAACACCTTTTATGAAATTCGCC
Source organism: Ixodes ricinus (assembly GCA_037355805.1). NCBI lineage: Eukaryota > Metazoa > Arthropoda > Arachnida > Ixodida > Ixodidae > Ixodes > Ixodes ricinus. The sequence continues at coordinate 15,830 of JAZHYW010029489.1, forward strand.
CTCCCTTTCCAGATGTTCTGCGAAAAAAACATATTGCAGAACAAATTATGTTACTGTCTAATTAGCCAATCATTTTCCTCGCTAAATTTAGAGGGAATGCTAAATTGGTGCTGAGGTCAATTGACATCAAGTGATGCGACATCATTTTCCCCGTTAAATTCTGCGGGGAAACTGAATTGGTGCTGAAATCGTGTGACATCAATTTTCTCGCTAAATCTAGCTTGAAATTAAGTTTGTGGGTACGTCACGTGGCATACGTCACGTGGCGTCATTTCCCCCTCTAAAATTGATGGGGAAAGTCGATTGGTGTTAAGGTCAAGCAACGTCAATTTTCCCGCTTAATCAAGCGGGAATACTGAATTGTTGAATAAGTTACGTGACATTGTCTCACGTGACGTAAAGGTTTTCGCTAAATCTAGTGAGGAAACTGAATTTGTGTATAGGTCACGTGACACGAAGTCTTGACACATTTTCCCTTTAATTTTAGAGTGGAAACTGAATTGGTTTTGATGCCACCTTACGTCAATTTTCTCGCTAAATCTAGCTTGAAATTAAGTTTGTGGGTACGTCACGTGGCATACGTCACGTGACGTCATTTTCCCCACTAAAATTGATGGGGAAAGTCGATTGGTGTTAAGGTCAAGCAACGTCAATTTTCCCGCTTAATCCAGCGGGAAGACTGAATTGTTGAATAAGTTACGTGACATTGTGTCACGTGACGTAAAGGTTTTCGCTAAATCTAGTGAGGAAACTGAATTTGTGTATAGGTCACGTGACACGAAGTCTTGACACATTTTCCCTTTAATTTTAGCGTGGAAACTGAACTGGTTTTGATGTCACCTTACGTCAATTTTCTCGCTAAATCTAGCTTGAAATTAAGTTTGTGGGTACGTCACGTGGCATACGTCACGTGACGTCATTTTCCCCACTAAAATTGATGGGGAAAGTCGATTGGTGTTAAGGTCAAGCAACGTCAATTTTCCCGCTTAATCCAGCGGGAAGACTGAATTGTTGAATATGTTACGTGACATTGTCTCACGTGACGTAAAGGTTTTCGCTAAATCTAGTGAGGAAACTGAATTTGTGTATAGGTCACGTGACACGAAGTCTTGACACATTTTCCCTTTAATTTTAGCGTGGAAACTGAACTGGTTTTGATGTCACCTTACGTCAATTTTCTCGCTAAATCTAGCTTGAAATTAAGTTTGTGGGTACGTCACGTGGCATACGTCACGTGACGTCATTTTCCCCACTAAAATTGATGGGGAAAGTCGATTGGTGTTAAGGTCAAGCAACGTCAATTTTCCCGCTTAATCAAGCGGGAAGACTGAATTGTTGAATAAGTTGCGTGACATTGTCTCACGTGACGTAAAGGTTTTCGCTAAATCTAGTGAGGAAACTGAATTTGTGTATAGGTCACGTGACACGAAGTCTTGACACATTTTCCCTTTGATTTTAGAGTGGAAACTGAACTGGTTTTGAAGTCACCTTACGTCAATTTTCTCGCTAAATCTAGCTTGAAATTAAGTTTGTGGGTACGTCACGTGGCATACGTCACGTGACGTCATTTTCCCCACTAAAATTGATGGGGAAAGTCGATTGGTGTTAAGGTCAAGCAACGTCAATTTTCCCGCTTAATCAAGCGGGAAGACTGAATTGTTGAATAAGTTACGTGACATTGTGTCACGTGACGTAAAGGTTTTCGCTAAATCTAGTGAGGAAACTGAATTTGTGTATAGTTCACGTGACACGAACTCTTGACACATTTTCCCTTTGATTTTAGAGTGGAAACTGAACTGGTTTTGATGTCACCTTACGTCAATTTTCTCGCTAAATCTAGCTTGAAATTAAGTTTGTGGGTACGTCACGTGGCATACGTCACGTGACGTCATTTTTCCCACTAAAATTGATGGGGAAAGTCGATTGGTGTTAAGGTCAAGCGACGTCAATTTTCCCGCTTAATCCAGCGGGAAGACTGAATTGTTGAATAAGTTGCGTGACATTGTGTCGCGTGACGTAAAGGTTTTCGCTAAATCTAGTGAGGAAACTGAATTTGTTTATAGGTCACGTGACACGAAGTCTTGACACATTTTCCCTTTGATTTTAGAGTGGAAACTGAACTGGTTTTGATGTCACCTTACGTCAATTTTCTCGCTAAATCTAGCTTGAAATTAAGTTTGTGGGTACGTCACGTGGCATACGTCACGTGACGTCATTTTCCCCACTAAAATTGATGGGAAAGTCGATTGGTGTTAAGGTCAAGCGACGTCAATTTTCCCGCTTAATCAAGCGGGAAGACTGAATTGTTGAATAAGTTACGTGATATTGTGTCACGTGACGTAAAGGTTTTCGCTAAATCTAGTGAGGAAACTTAATTTGTGTTTAGGTCACGTGACACGAACTCTTGACACATTTTCCCTTTGATTTTAAAGTGGAAACTGAACTAGTTTTGAAGTCACCTTACGTCAATTTTCTCGCTAAATCTAGCTTGCAATTAAGTTTGTGGGTATGTCATGTGGCATACGTCACGTGACGTCATTTTTCCCACTAAAATTGATGGGGAAAGTCGATTGGTGTTAAGGTCAAGCAACGTCATTTTCCGCTTAATTAAGCGGGATGACTGAATTGTTGAATAAGTTACGTGACATTCTGTCGCGTGACGTAAAGGTTTCGCTAAATCTAGTGAGGAAATGGAATTTGTTTATAGGTCACTTGACACGAACTCTTGACACATTTCCCCTTTGATTTTAGAGTGGAAACCGAACTGGTTTTGATGTCACCTTACGCCAATTTTCTCGCTAAATCTAGCTTGAAATTAAGTGTGTGGGTACGTCACGTGGCATACGTCACGTGACGGCATTTTTCCCACTAAAATTGATGGGGAAAGTCGATTGGTGTTAAGGTCAAGCGACGTCGATTTTCTCGCTTAATCAAGCGGGAAGACTGAATTGTTGAATAAGTTGCGTGACAGTGTGTCACGTGAAGTAAAGGTTTTCGCTAAATCTAGTGAGGAAACTGAATGTGTGTATAAGTCACGTGACACGAAGTCTTGACACATTTTCCCTTTGATTTTAGCGTGGAAACTGAACTGGTTTTGAGGTCACCTTACGTCAATTTTCTCACTAAATCTAGCGCGGAAACTGAATTTGTGTAAAGGTCGCGTGACATTGAGTGATGCGACGTCATTTTTCCGCTGAGAATAAACAGTCAGAAACACACCTCAAAGTGGCCTGAAGATCCTAATAAAGCTACTGGCTTTAATAAGCGCGCGGACTTGATTTAGAAGGAAGCATATTTTGTCTCCTTCCGTAAATTTCAAACAAATGTTTTGGTATTTCAATTCGATTCTGCATGAGAGAATTTGGTCACTATTTGGCGCTATTAAACTCGATTAATATTGTAGCAAAAATTTTAGTATTCCCACCCTCATACTCGACATCATTCTGTATTTGTATACATTAAAATTGACCCAAACCAATTTTTAATTAGCAAGGTATCATTTTATTGTGTACTACAAATAGAGGTCCGTTCATATCAGTCACTTCAGGAACAGTTTTGCCTAAAATTGAGTGTTTTATAACACAATTTGAGTCAAGAATTATCGTGAGGTGCGTCGTTAACTGGCTTTTCATTCGTGGCAAAATAATGTCACATGAAAGGTTGAAAGATAAAAATAATTCCCAAGGGCATCAACTTTTTAAGTATTTTTAAACACTTTCGTTCTGTAAATATTCAAAAGTAAGTATTGACTGCTACATTTTATATCTGTTATTTAAGTGAACATAGATTTATCCCAAGAGGAAGATTGTACGGGTATAATACTACTCCTTTTACTTTAACGCAAAAATGGTTTACAAGAACCTGTTTTTTTTCTTGTTTTATTGATCATAGACGAGCATCGCAGCAATAAAATTGCTACAAATGGCTTAGTGTTGAATCATTAGGCGTATACAACGGGAGTATCATTATTGAACACTGGAGGACACACGCTCTGACAATTTTGCTTTACCCTTTTTAGAAAGACGATATAGGATATTTACTGGTGGCTGGGTGCCAGCCTTAGTTGTACAGTTTCCCTGTAAAAAGGATATGCTGAGATTTTTAACGTCATAAGTACGTATTATCCTCGGTTATCTATCATATTTTTCAAGTCAGCTTGTCATCTGTTCCAACGCCAGTTCGCGGAAAGCTCGGTTAACTTTAACAGGATAAATTGTTTTTTTTTTCATCCGGACAACTTATGACTTAAATATTTATTAAACATCCGGTCGTCTTACTAAAAAGCCTTGCGGATTTCGAAATTTTATATTAAAACCGACGTATTCCCCGCCATGCGTAGATGTGCAACAATTCCTGTGGTGCAAAGCTGCAGAAATTGTTGCTTTGAATGCCAACTAGCGTTGTCATTCTATTGAATACTGTGTTTGATTTTATGACAGGCTGAAAATGAGAGCAAAATAAATATGTTATCGTTTATAATATTATAAAATATGTTGGTTTGAGTAGCATTTAGCTAGTTGCATATTCTATGAACCATAGTTTGGAAGGTCGGCAGAGCATTCTAAATTCCCTCAATGTCATCAATAATAAGAGTTTAAACGAAAGTAAGTTCAGAAGACGATCGAAGCAAGTGACAATATTTCGGGGTTCTCCACTAGCAGGAGCCGCGTTTTCAACCTGGAAACACCAACGAATCTATGTGCGCATACTTCGACTTCTTCTAAATTCATACTTTGTCGCTTTATCTATGTTAGTAAATCTAGTAATTTACCAATAACATAAAGATCCTGTTATATAATACCACGTTTCAATTGGATAAAGATATTCAAATTCATCTTATTTAGTAAAGCGTGATTATTTATTGAAAATTCACTACTAGCACGTCTTATCTCTTATCATTTCAAATTAGAGTAAGTGATGAAGAGTTGCATGATATAGCGTTTTGAAAACAATTCGCTAGCTTCTGTTGAGGGCAGTCAGAGGTCTCTGAGGAGAAAGCTCATTGCGGGCTTCTCAGCGCCTACTTTCGCTTGTTCTTATATGTAGCTTTGAAAAATTAATGAAACACCTCTAAGCTAGGTCAAATAAGTCTGTAATTTTCTATGCGCTATTTTTCTCATAATATTAATATTGCATTCAATAGTATTCTCAGATACATATGATAATGGTTTGACTTGTGGTTGTATTCGCGTAATAATAATATTTGCGATATTTATGTTTGTTTTTTGAATGAAGTTGACTATACGTAAGAAGCATTATGCAATGAATATTTCTTCGTGATTTCGTAGCTTCTAGGATGCCAAAAGGAATATATTTAGTTTAAGTAAAGTTTCTTACTCGAACATGTATACTTTTAGGTTGATGTCAGTCAAAGGACGAAGCTTGAAATGGCCGCTGGTGGAGTCGTAGATTATCTTGACAATGATTGTAATAGGCGCAATTATGGTGATCACAGCCTGCACGCAATCCGTCCACACTACGCCTTTTAGTCCTCCCTGTAAGAACAAGGTAATTAATTAGGATGTACAACATAAAAAAACTATAAATGAAACGGCACTCTAAAAATAACTAGCTCTACCGCAGGTACAATAATGCTGTAGATATTTAAGTTTATTGACAAATATTTTGAAACATCCTGTGCAACCAGAACTGGCGCTGTTCTTTGACAAAACTGAAATATAACTGCATTTAAATCATTGATTTATTAATCAATTACCTAAATAAAACAGTATATATTTCGCTCTACCAGAAATATCACAACATACATTAATTATAGAACGTGCCTATAAGTCCTTACATGAGCTTATACAAGATGTGTGTTAGGCTTTACAGGTTGAAGAAAAGAAGTCATAAAACCTACACAGATGCGGTTGGTCGAGGTTAGTTATATGGCCAGGGGACAGAGTATAGGAGGCTAATCGTCATGATACACCGGCTAATTAAGCATATTTCTTACATTATACTTTAACTAGCAAAGATAAGTATATGGTTTCAATATCAAACTTGCTAATTATTATCAAAGAATACTCAATCTGTAGAATTTTATAATCGCTTGAAGCGTATGAGAAGCGCGGCGGCAAGCTAAAGTTACCACTCGTGGAACAGGCGAAAGCACGAGCGGTAAACTCCCTTTTATCATCCGTGTTTCGCACCACATGTTTTGTGCCGGTTGCACGAGCGATAACTTAACGCACTACCGTGCTTTTCATCCGCTTCAGATATATCTAAATTTAAATTATTTAATGTTATTTCACATTGACCATAACGTTTTCTATTGAAGCCAGAGGTTTGTTTTTAATAAATAAAAGTTAATTAAAACATATTAGTAACTATCGAACTTACTCTTACGATTAGCCTCCTATAATATGTCCCTTAGTCGTATAACTCACCTGCACAAATCGCATTAGTGTAGCCTTCACGACATTTTAAATACAAATCAGTAAAGGTTAACAAAACCCACTGTACATTTCCATATGTTTAATATACGTGTGATATAATTTTTCTTCACTAGAATCGATGGATTTCTATTGATGCTTAGATGCTGCCAATAGACGCACACCAACAGACGCACACGCACACACACACACATATGAATATATGTTAAATAAAAGACGCGTCCCTGCCTTTTGACGTTGACGGAAAAAATAGCCGCCATATTTTTCAGGAACTTTCCGAAATTTATATTCATATTCATATGACATGTTAGGTATTAAACAACCGAAGCTTTGGTTCATTTAACGCTTTCGGTTGGTTAGGCTGATGAGGGCAAAGATGAAATGTCTATATCCTATAAATGTCCCTCATATTGAGGCGCCGGTCGTCCATTATTCTCTGGTGACTTCGTCGTTCTCGGAGCTATTTTAGATATTATTGTTCATAACTGGAAATTAAATTCTCCTACCAAGTGTTGCCTCAATCTTTTTAAACTTGAAATTTTTATTATATACATTGTGCTGTTTGTTTTGTTTCCGTACATGTCCCTCCCCCCCCCCCCCCCCCAAGAAATTTGCTTCATTTCGGACTTTGTAAAAATTATGAGAGATACTATTCATTTCTGAGAAAAATCAACGCGTCTTCTACTTGACGCAGAACATTCGGAAATGCGATCACTGTCATCTGCAAAGGAAGTTATACAAATAACAAAATTAAATATATGTCTAAACCTAAAAATAAAATTTGCGTTGTCCGACATACCATGAAACTTCTCGTAATCACGTTATTCTTTGTGTCATATCGCATGGTTCTATTCTTAGGTCTAATACAATTTATCGTTTGTCAAAAAGTGCCAACGCTGATTTCCACAGTTCTCCTGGTTGCAGCCCAATACCAATTTTAACCTAGACGTGCTGTGATTTCTTTAAAAGAAAGTTATATTTAGAGGGATCATTAAATACCAGTGCAGTGTAGAAAGTCCCCGTGAATCCGATGACGACGCAGCACCACAGGAACGAGACTTGAAATACTGGTCGGGAGAATTTAAATATTAGTGTTATTGGTGACCTGCCCCTCGCAAGGCACGGCAGTGAAGTAACTCACTTGTCGCGACTGCCATTGCTGCTGAGAAAATTGCCACCGCTCCTAGGCTTTGCTGAAATTATACAAAATGAAATTCAATGCATAAAGTATTTGTTGAAAAGGCACTCCTTTCAACTATCATTTTTATTAGCAACGAAGAAGACCTCCTCTATATTCAGCCTCGGTCGCAGCTTTATAAGTGCTTTAAGAGAGGCATATTTGACTGGCTACCCAGGGGCTTAACTTGGGCCTGATACGGCTTTGCTCCAAGGCGCTATATAGTACCAAAGCACTTTTCTTTGGTGTTACTTGGACGTTTCTTTAGCTACCTACATAGTTGCCAATATCACAGACTTGAGCCAAAGGTGTCACGTATAAACCGAGGAACCAGCAGTGAAGCTTCAATCTGGCACTTGCTTTCGCCGTCCGTGCCAGACGAGAGTAGGCACTTGTGTGGCCGTGCGTGCGAGAGGCGGTTGTTCGAGCTAGTTACTCATCTCCATAATTCTGTTCACTCGTTCATTACCGTTGGAAGCTCTGTTTATTCATTTCGCCAAAGCCTTTGATGGCGTTCTTCAACAACGGCTAGTACATAAACTAGATGAATGCAACTTATCCACCTTCGTCGTTAAGTGGATAACAAACTTCTTAACTAACAGACGCCTGTCTATTGTTTTTGGTCAAGGTATTTTCTGATTCCTTGCTGTGACGTCAGGTGTCCCGCAGGGATCGGTACATGGTCCTGTGCTCTTTCTGATACATGTCAGTGATCTCCATTTTAACACCCAATCTTTCACTCGTCTGTTTTCAAATGATTGCGTCATTTATCGTTCAATTACGGATCCTCTGGATAATATTATACAGGATGACTTGTATATAATCTTCGACTGGCGCGCCGCGTGGTTGATAAAAATTAATAAAAACGAAAAATGTATAACATTCACCACAAAACGCCATTCTACTCCATACACACAGTTAATGAGAAATGATTCTATTGAAAATGTATCTTCGTTTAAATATCTTGTTATTCACCTTTCATCTGAGATTACATGGAACACTCACATTCAATATACCACTAACAAAGCGCCGAAAACTCTTGGCTTCCTCAAGCAAACTTTCTTACCGGCAAACACACACATATAAAAACACGTCTCCTAAACTGTTCCTGTTAGGTCCTAACTGGAGTATGCATCCATCATTTGGCATCCTCACACGTCTTATCTCGGAGAGTATAGCATCACTACAAAACAAAGCCGCTCGTTTCTTAGTTTCGTGACTACTCCCCCTTTGCTAGAGGAGCCGGTGTAAAATAACGACGTATTGTATCAACACTTCATACCTGAAGACACCTAGCGCACGAATCATTTATTTTGAAACTCTACCATAGCACTTCATCTTTTAAAGATGTTTTCTTGCGGAAAGCTCACCATATATTGACCAGTTTAGGTCACCTTATCCAAATTAACCCCATATATGCACAAAACAACATGTTAAGAAATTCGCCTCATCTCCTTGCTATTTCGGATTAGAATAGCTTTCGATTAGAATAACCTTCCAAGGGAAATTCCCTCCATCAGTGATCATGAGTCTTTCCTTACAAAAAAATTATATGTGGCCAGATCTGAAGATTTCAGATATGGCACATATCAAAAATTGGCCACATATAACCTGATATGGTATATCGGCCAGATATAGTCAGATATCCCTGGACAGGTATGGAAATCCGAGATCTGGCTAAGTATGGAAATTCCAGATCTGGCCAGGCATATCAAAAGGAGCACACGCGCCTGAAATCAGCACTTTATATTTTTTATTGTCTACAATAGACCATTTGCTAAATCCCCCAAGTGCCCCGGCCCGCACTCGAGGAATCTTGTAACGGAGTTCTCCCTAGTGATCAGTAATTTCGACCAATTCAACGGTTACACAAATTTGAGCGTAATTCGGAGTCACCTTGAACAAGCGTCCTATAGAGCCCAAGAACCTGTCATATCACTCTTAAAACTTCTTGTCAATGCCAGCGTTTATGAAAATGTGCATGCGATCCACCTTTCAACCTGGCGGAGGCGCAGCAATCTCTTATAATATTATCATTGTCGTGATTGTTGTTAGCGGGAATCGCTTAAAAAGCCGATAAATCACAACAACCAAAACAAGGATTTAGCAGGTCAGCGGGGCTGTTTCTAGCATTTTTAGCGTTTCTAACTTTATATCAACATCTTTGAAGCTGTACAAGAATAATAATAATGTAAGAGATGTCTGCAGCTCATCCAGGTGATATGATAGTTCCCATGATTCCTCGAATACGGGCCGGGGCGCTAGGGGATTTTGCAAAGGTTCTAATGTTAACACTTCGAAATAATTAAGCTACAATGAAATCCTCGTGAAAAGTAAAATTATCTCAAACGTAAGCTTGCCGAAACTGAAGTTTGGAATTATTTGTCCTAATATTCAGCTCGCGAACAATGAGTCATTTACAGTTTGCTAACAAAGCACTTTTTTATAACTTGGTTTTTTAACTTTTCTATCTATTGAAAACCGGCCGCCATATAAGGCTGTATATACGCCAGATAACGAAGTATATACCTCAGATAAGGCTGTATATATTCCAGATAATGCTTATATCGCCAGATAAGGCTGTATATACGCCAGATAAGGCTGTATATAGGCCGTATATAATCATATAATGTTTGATATGGCCAGATATGCCCCAGATATAAGATTTACTGACGGGTTTGTTGCTGCCATAAACATGATGCTGCTTGAGTAGTCCAAGTTTAAATGAAATTTTTGTTTCCTGTTTTCTGCACCATTTCTTATGGTGCATTTTCCATGCATATATTTCAATTACTGCTGAAAATGCCGGAATCCGTCCAAGTGTGTTTTCTATATATGCTTTTTTATATATATATTATATATATTATTTTAGTGTTGCTGCTTGGTTGTTTTATTATAATTACTGTAGTGCTGTTCACCCCCTATGCAATGCAAGTGAGAGCCTTTAGGGTGCACAAATAAATAACTAATAAAGTTGCCACATGAAAACCAGACAACCAGACGTGAAGCCCTAACTATTGACCTAGTTCCGCTATTCGGCACTTGTTTAGCGAATTAGGGCCAAGATACCCATACGGGCCAAAGAAGGTCAAGTTTTGCTTCACCTTGGCCCTTTCGCGATTTTTAAGACCCCACAATTTTGACGAACCCCTAATTATGCCCCCAAAGCAACCTTGCTACCAGAGGACTTCCCTCATGTTTTAACCGTTGTAAGGCTGGTCGAAAACTGACAGTAATAAAAATATTCCGGACCGCGCAAAATAATTTGTTCGTTTTATGTTTGGCTAGATACTATTGTAACGCAATATTGTTTTAGTTTTTTTTCTAAGTCGATAAATTAAGCGTTGACATTTGGACAGCTTGCGTTATTAGGAGTGCATGTGTAACGATATAATTTCTGAACTCCTTAAGGCAAAGCGGGAATTTGTTCCAGCTGAGAGAGAAGTGTTATTTTCCCCCGCCTTTTTGGAAAGTTTGCAACAGTAAGCACGAACACAAAATCAAATACATTTTGCAATAGAAGTTATTTCATTGAGACAATTGGCAAAATTGGAGTGTACATCACGTGTATAGAACGCAAAAGCTAAATAATTTGAAGTTTTTAGACCGTATATAGCAGTATTTATACAGTGTGAACTTTCATAGGCAATTATAGCAAAGTCGCGTAATTCTGCATTGCGTTTTACTGCCCGAACGCATCTGACAAAAGTAACGCGCTATTTTGGTAAGCTCTCACATTATTGCAGAGAATAAAACAGTAGTTGAGTCATATATTTTGCGGTGTCAACGCTAGATTGATACATATAATTCAGAGGTATTAATTAAAAAGGTTGTCTTATTAGAAAATTACTCAAACCATATAAGTAAGGGTAAATATATATTAAAAAAACATTATTATGTCAAAAGACAAGGCAGAGAATTTGCACAATACTTGGCCTAATTTGAAGTATCGTTGATATATAAACAATTCACTAATAAATCCGGGAAAAATAAAACGAATGAAAACGTTGTGGGTTGATTTATGTTGCCCTACCGTGAGGATGAAATAAATTACGCAGGCTGTAAGTGAGATTTTCCTTCCGTACCGAAGACGCAGGTACTGCAAAAGAGAACACAAGTACGGGTTACATTAACTATGACGCCATGTGAATAAATGCATGCTTAGCTGTTTGTTTTTATAGTCCGTTGCGACTCGAGAAGGTAGGGCGAGGGAAAGGAAGGCCGGCGAGGAGGAAGCAGACGGAACGCTTGAGAGAGGAGGAGGTTTCCGTCCCCCCTCTCTAGCGTCCCGTGTGACTCTTCCTCTCCACTCTTCCTTTCCCTCGCGCAACCTTCTTGAGTTGTAACTTACTATAGTTGTGCCTTAATTTGCGACGTTCATTCAGCCAAAATGATTGACATGAGAAAACCTTGATTTGAAAGCCTCTTCGGTTTCCACATGTTCTGGATGTTATTGTGTTTATGATGGAACTAAAGGCGCATCTAAATAAACCACAAAGTAAAAATTAAGATTTTCAGGAAATCTCGCTTAAATAGAAATAAATGGAAATGTGTTTTCAGGTATGTTATTGTTAGCCTGCCAGTGTACTATTCGTTACTTAGCCAATAATACAAAATCAAAAGTCAGCGCAATTTTATACGTCATATTGTATGCGACTACGGTGCCCTTTTTGTACTTAGCAACGCGTTCATGTTGATTTTATATATGTTACACAATGCCTTGTATATTTGAGCAGCCTTTAGCTCAACAGCCAGCAGACTATTCTGCGTGGTGAATGCAACCGATCGCTATGAAAAACATAGGGGAGTCAGTGGGCTAACGTTTCGTCGAAGAGTATTTATTAAAGTTCCTCGCTTCAATTATTTGAGAGAAAACAATTTTAATAGCGCGTCCATGTCGAAAGGCGGAAACGCCGCTGAAGTAGAAGATCAACCGACCTTGGTAAACTTTCGTTTAACTTCATTTATAAGTGTGTATTAGCAGTGAAATGGTGACACTCGTCAGTTGCCTCTCTTAAACATGGCTGCGCGTTTACTTACACACAAAACACTCGAATGGCCAATCTCTGAGATCTTCGAAATCAGCTCAGCGAATGATGAGGCCGACCATCTGTTTAGACCTCAAAACTAAGTCTGGGTTGTGGCATTACGCAATACAAGCATGACTCTTTGCATTGCGTAGTCCCATGGCGCAGACTTCAATTTTTAGGTGTAAACGAATGTTCCGCATCATCAAACGCTGAACAGATTTCGTCGATGGCAGAGATTTGAACTTTAAGTGTTTTGCGGGTAATAGACACGCAGGCATTTTTTTAGAGTGACCCGTGTCGTGTGAAGACGTTTCTTGCACACGACACAAATTAATTGAGTTGACAAGGTAACGGAACTTACATAGAAGGCGCTAATTGAAAATAAACTCAATCTTCGGAATCATTTAGTAATATCCAGCTTTTTTTATCTAACCACAAAAAGACAAACCCTTTTCAACTCGATCAAAATTTGTAAAAGAAGCTTGGCTATGAATTCGGTAAGAACCACATAATATTGCATAGTACTATGCTATAAACACAGTTCTGCATGATCTACTAAACAGACTACTTTAAATGTACGCGTTATACATATAATTTTATTTTTTGAAAGCACGGCCATAAAACACGTTTAATAAGGAGCATGCTTGGCAAGTTTGAGCTCTTGCTATAAAATTCAAACATCATTTTTGTTTTATAAAACGTTTAAATCTACCCGACCTTGACTGCATGGTACCGCTTAATACTAAGTACATATTTTTTGTTTTGATACATGAGCTGATTCCAACAAGGTTGGTTTTAGATAGCTACACAATAGGAGCGCAAATTTGTTTCATTATGCCTTTTCAAGTTGACCTTTTGTTGGGGTTATCCCTAGAAATCCGGTGTATTTTTTTTCAAAGAAACGTTGTTCAACGACTCACTGCAAACTTTTCCGCAACTTTGGCAAGAATTGTCTCGAGTAATATTGATCACAATAATCATATTCTCATCAAATACATAGTACCACGGCCATGTAAAGAAATAAAAGAAGCCTGTAGTTAACCTTACCTCAAAAAGGGAGGTGATCTTTAGTCGGTAGAGTACTGGAACTATGATGTGAACAGTGACGGGGAGGCATAACTGGATCGTGATGAAGGACCAGGCCATGTGCATCCCGTACGCGTAATAGTGGGCAGTGAAGGCGATTAGACCAGCCGATGACATCAGAGACGCCAGCGCGGATAGGGCAAGAGGTATTGTCGCAAGCGTACGGCTTCCCAAGAATACTTCTTCTACGGTAACAGGGCCGGTCCTCCTAAGCGCAAAAAATATTCCAGGGCCAAGTGTCGCGAGCAGTAGTATCCCAAATATTGCGTACTCGGCGGGATGCGACATGTCTCTTGGTCCCGTCGACTAGAATTGCAGTGGGAAGAATGAACTGGCAATTGCAGGTATCGAGCGTTTTATGATATGTGTGACACTTGTCGGTCGGCTGCGCTTCCGGTGTGCGGTAGCTTCTGCGGTTATATATTCTAGGAATAGATTTGTCTCTTTCTGCGTGATTTCGATGTCCTTCCTTGTGTTTATCTGATAGGCTTCAGAAAACCGCTTGATAATGGAGCTGGCAATACCAGTGTAATACGAGAAAGCTTTATCGTTTATAAAGCAGTTCCCACAACTGCAACCTTACCAAGTGCACACATGCGACGTTGGGGCCTACGCAAAAATCAAGGCCTGAATGTTGGGCAGGAAGTAGCTTATGTGAAGGTTGCATCCGCCATTTTTAGCAATCACTTCAGTTCTCGTATTTCCCTGCACGTGTATAGAAAAATGTGTGTTACTTTACCAGTTCGGCGAACATTCTTGGAAAAAGAAAGACGTGCGCGTGCATTTCGAGTTTTTCTTTTTTCACTGCCTTCCTGAAAATATGATATATTTCTACCGACTCCATGCTACTCTTTAAGGATGCCACCTGTGCAGTGATTAGAGCCTTACTCAAACATGTGACGCATTACACAAACAATTAAACGAACCACCGTGAACATGAGAATAAAACACAATCGCTGTCTGTAGTCAGAGCGCCAATTGACGTCAGACGTATGAGGGATCCTGTTGACTGGTGTCTCAGAAATTTCTCCGGCATTACGCACAGGATGACAAGAGTCAGTATGGGTATTATGTGTAAACAAAACGAATTGATGTTAATGTAATTGTCACGCAATATAAGTCAGAAATAAAATATGTAATTTTTATGACAAATGTGCTAAATTGTGTCATGTATCAGCAAAGCCGCCTTTTCCTTGAGCTAATCTGTTCCCTGAAAACTCAGAATCCTACTATAAATACTGCTACAAACAGAGCGGCCGTGACTTCCGTGGCCTGTCTCTTTTTCGTATATAACGATAGCCATATGAAAGGCGTCATCTGGCTGTTTAAGAGCCCCCATACGCCCGTTTTGTTTTTAACAAACTGATTGATGCTTTTGAAATGCTAGCCCAGGCTTACTGTCTGTCTGCGAATATTTTCCTAACATTTTACGCAGATTATCTAAACCGTATGCGCAAAATATTTTTCGACATATTCTAAGCGATCAATTTTGATGATAGCTTCGCAGATTACATTTCATGAACATTATAATATCTACAGTTTGTTTCTGGATCGGAAACGTCAATGAGCTCTTTCCATCCATAGAAGCGCCAGCATGTTTCACCTACACGGCAAAGAATAAATAAGGTCGTTGGAAGGTGCTTTGTTTTTAATTATTTTTTGCTGCGTTTAAAAGTACTTAAACAGACAGACTAGGTTTCTGGGAAAACAAGCGTAAGTAGGTTATTGCTTGTTTTATCGTCTCCTACCTATATACCTGCCTCCAGTAAAAATAGAAAGAAAAGAGGGACAGAGATGAAGGTAGTACGTGAGTGAAAAATCATGCATGTGTCTCAAACTCATTTGAGCGCGGCGGTCAGACAGACCACATCCGAAAGTTTGAGGGCCAACATAAGGCGAAAAAAAAACAACATATATTTAAGGACAAACAAAAATAAAGAATCAGCGACGATGTTCCACGTCGCGAAGTAGCTGAGTTTTCGAGCGACACCCAGAGATTATCTGAAGATGGTATATCGTGTAATCTACATTTTATAGTATCGTAGTCTTCCCAGTGACGTCTCTATCTTTGATTTGGTCATACAACCATACTTTGGATTTGTACCTTGTCTGATTACAAGATTGAAAGTACCACTACTTCGCCAACACGCTGGCATTGTTCAATCGAACTGGATACAATTAAAGCACATAATGGTTGCTATGTCGCTCAATACACTAAGTACTTATCCAACTTTAATGTCTAAAAATAATTTTTTTCGTAAAGTAGTTTTTGCATTTTTTTCATTTTTTTCTGTCAGAATTATAAGAAAATACGCGTACTTGTGTCTTAACGGTATGTTAGAGGAAACAATCCTCAATCTGAAAGAAAACAGATCAGCGATATGTTGACACGTCGAAATAGTAGATCTATGTTTTCAAAGTACTTGAATGCACGACAAGAGTTCATTATTTATGCCGCATGCAGTGCTCGAGGCATAGGACGGGACCTCGCAGCCACGGGGTGCTTGCGGGCAGCATCCCAGAGAGCCGCGGGCAGCGTGTTTGAGATCCCTCCTATAAAAAGTGTGGTCATCTGAAAACGGGGTGGGGACATCATTTTATAAATAAATAATTAATCCTTCCGCATACAAAATACCTTTCTATAGCTATTGCGATGATTCTATAATGTCCACAATTGTGAACCATGAACGACAATAATTGGAGTTTTTTTAGAAGTAAACTAATTCGTCATGTTTATCCCTGTAATTTTCTAAAGACAGGTCCTAACACATGCCCTTGCATCAGGAAGGTAAATATCGACGTACAGCAGGATTAATTTGCAATACACTCCTAGATATGTTTTCCACTTTAATTTAAAGTGGAGGACACACCGTCCATAGGCGACGATACAGCAATTTGCCCTCCAGTGGCTAAATCAGCCGTCTAACTTGTTGCTTGACGTTCGCGGAGGTTTATACACCAGGGACCTTCACCAACAAATATAATTTTGCAGGATGTTCCGTTCACGACCGAATGTTACTTAAAAAAACCTCAAATAATAATGAACAATATTCCTGCCAGACAACACTGGACCGCCACGACAGGTTACTCGAATAACAATATACATACGCGAATTAAGTATAAAAAATCACCTAAATTAATTTGAGAACACTCGCATTAGCTGGCACATAATAGTTCAAAACTTTATTGGCCGTCATCAAAATATTCTATAGCTCTTGTTATGGTTCAGATAACAACATTCTTCTCCGCCTAGTGATCTGACAGATTGAAGCTTGGATGAGACTGAACTAAAAATACTAAGACAAAAAGGGTGATGGAACTTTTACCTGTGAGCAGGATGGAGAAAAAACACAGATTATTTAAATCGTGGTTTAAGTAATGTTTGAAATCGTGCTTTAAATCACGCCAGTTTTGCAAGACGAACTAAATAAAACAGTTTTCCTATAAAAAATAAAAATGTCTATATTTACCCTTTGTCTGTAATAAAAACTATCGAACCGAAATTCTTGATCGGTTCGGTTAGGAATCGGGTTCACGACTTTCGGCTCAGTTTTGGTTGAGTTTCGGTTCAGATCCGGGAGCAAAAACGACGGTACACACATATTCGAACTGGTTCGAACCGATTTGAAACACTAAAATTATTATATATTTTTCGCTTTGTTTAGGCAATACGCACTATTTCGTCCGCCGTGAAACAAGCAGCTCGTTTAGTGTTTTTTACCGTTTTTGTACAATTCACTTTTTATTACCAGGTATCGAAAACGAGAAATTGCATTAAATAATTTTCGCGTAACAGTAAAAAAAAATCAAATTTTTATACAAAGACGTTTTGAGACTTTCTTTGTGTCTGTTCCTTCTACTGAAAGTTCATCCAATTTCATCCACCGCAGTCTCAGGTGTAATACAACATGATTAGCTACCACCAGCTCGCCTGCACTCTCACCGTCTTTTTACATACAAAACGTTTTGGTTATGTGTCTAAATATCCATTTTTTTAGCTCAATCCTATATATTTTACCTGACTCGAAGGTTGTCGCGAAGTGAGGTAGGTTACCTACAATGCCCATGATTGGTAAAACTTTGCGTCACTGTCCTAAAAGTTGAATCGTAGTTGCGCTCTTGAAGTAAGGAATTAATTACAGGGCATACAAATATAGAATAAACACATTGTCGCCATCTATGTTGTTAAATGTAGTTTATGAAATGCGTTTCACAATATGTATGAAGACGTCTGTCAGGTTCGTCCGGGATGGTGAAAGGAAGGCTCGGGAGACTGAGACAAATGCATGAGTAAAAAAATATATTCAAGGCAGGAAGTAAATAGTAAAAAGAAACAACTTTTGAAAAGCAAAAGAAAAGAAACCATTCGACTGTTCAAGCACGTTCGGTAGGCAGTATAGTCACCCCTAGGGTCAGTATCTCGGGTCACTGGTGCCCTTGAATGTTCTCCCCTTGAAAGTTGGTGAAGTAGTGGGTGCCGCGACGTTTGGAGGGGGTTGGTTCTTTCGGGTCCGGGTGCCTTGATCCCGGGACGGAGCCGGTTGAGCTGGTGGTCACCGTGCTGAAGCCGGGACGAAGCCGGTTGCGTTGATGTTCAGCTTCCCTGCCGCCTGGACGGAGCCAGTTACGCCGATTTTTCAGCGCGTTGAAGCCGGGACGAAGCCGGTTACGTTGACAACACTGACGCCGGGGATGGAGCCGTGTAGCGCACCGTTCGAGCAGCCGACCGTCGCGGCTCTTGGTTCAGCTTCGAATGTCTGCTCGCACCCGCGATACCGCTCATCTTTGTCTTCACTCCTCTTTCTTCCTTTTCTTTCCCAAATCATGACAACGGCACAACTCAGCTAAAAGCAAGACTATTTTCAAAATATTTTAGAAGTTTTAGGGCAAGCCGCTTCAGTCAACCTTTCATAGAAACACTGAGCGGCAATCACAACGCCTGCTTTCCCTACCTACAGTGATGTATATGAAGAATCATGCAAAACGGAGTGATGCAAACTGTTCACTCTAATGGACTCCACACGCATCTTTGTGCTGAAATCGAAGCTGGCCTAAAATAGCGCGTAGCCGAATGACAATTTCTTATATAGGGGTCAACTGGCATTACCTTTCCTTTGAACGTTGTTCTCGACAAGATTTCGGGTAATTAAGTTTGTAAATAAGCATCACCCTTGCTAATCGATGACTCGCTTTGTTAAATAAAGCCAAGTAGTATCTGAGGCTCTACTCGACATGTAATCTACTTAATTCGTCTCTTTCTGGTGGTCCGCGTGTTTATCGTCATATTGCAGTGCCCCTGTGCATATTCTTTTTCCGAGTCCACAGACACATAAAATTTCTGTTCATCACGAAAAAGAGGCAAAAAGCAAGCTCTCATTTATTGGAATAACATTTCAGGAAATATATTTATTTAAACAAACTTTAAGGTTATATATTTGTTTAATGTTCTTTTCAAAAAACTGATACGCGTGCGTACCGAGAATGAAAAGGCCGGAAAGCGTTTGCAGAAATTTTTTGAGATAATTTTTGTTTGCGTTTACAGTTGATGTATATTTTTAAGGTGGTCTGCGCTTCATTTATATTTGCAAATGTTCATTCGGTAATTAAAAATATTATATTTTATTAATAAATTTGACACAATCAATTTCAGATAACCGCTTGAGACCGACATGGCAGTACGATACTCGAAAATACGGCTGCTTGTAAAACCTATCTGTGGATAAGCTGTTTATTTTTTTGTTTGTTCTCTGTTTGAAAGTGTGAATTACCCGGTCGTGGGTACGCAAAAACGACTTTTTGATCACATGATAGATCTGAAGGCAACTACACGAAATGTACCGAAAGAAAGAAATAATTAATGATATTCTTGCATGACCCCATACAGAATGCCTTACTACAAAACGAAATATATATATATATATATATATATATATATATATATATATATATATATATATATATATATATATATATATATATATATATATATATATATATATATATATATAATGTATATATATACAACGGGTACATGTGGTGGCGGGGGCCGAAGGCGTGGGGTATAACCGAAGAGGAAGCAAGTCCCTTTGACGGAAGCACACGGGTGGCCTATTCTTCGACATTTCGGCCGGAGTCCTCGACGAAGGCCGTGACTCCCGGCCGAAATGTCGTAGAATAAACACACCCGTTGTTGCTGTTTCCATCAAGGGTTTTGGTTTTCCTCTCAGTTATTATATATATATATATATATATATATATATATATATATATATATATATATATATATATATATATATATATATATATATATATATATATATGCAATGATATACCTAAGTACGCATAAATACCGCGAAGGAAAGACTAAGATTCTTATATTCCTAATATGAAACATATTTCAACACCGGCATGCATTAGCTCGAAACTTTACAAGGTACTGCCTTCAAAAACTAATGTTACATGCGGCTTTACGATACACGTGTCTTGGGCATTCACGTTACAACTCTGTGCTTTGTCAGTCATTCGCTATAACATTTTGTTAGGCTGCCACAAATTATCAGGAGACTGCTACAGATGCATACTGCACAACTTTACACTTCGAACATCTAGTTTAGCTAGTGTTGCGAACATCGCATTTTACCGGGAAACTGAACTGTTAAACATGATCTGCACGTAACGTCATCGCACTATACTGGTGGTCATTTCGATCGGTTCTTGCTGAGAAAATCAAATCAGGTGGTGCAAAATGCATGCTGCAGAAAGTTTGCTCTCTGCAGCAATGCCACCACAATATCAGAATGTAAGCTCAGTGCATACTATGTATTTGAGATACACAAATTAATCTTTCTTGGTCCTTCATCGTGGGGAAGAGCGCTAGCACCTGGCGCCGCAAAAACGCGCTTTCTGGCAAAAATGTTTTTGCAAAAAAATGTAGTTTTCTCGGCCACGCTCTCCTGTCTGTGTCGTATATTCAGTACCGGGGAAACTTTGCTCGAATCAAAGAAATAATCAATACACTTAGGGGCAAGTGACATGGACAGCAGTGCTGTCTGTCCTGGTCCGTAAGTGCTTCTTATTCTTTCTTTGATTCTTGTACTTTCACCAACCACTCTTTGTTTCTCGAACTTTTACAAAACTTATATCTTAAAAACCTCTTCCTTTTTTTGTTGTTGTTCTTCCACATAATATATTTTGTTTTATTCCCGAGGAACTCTAGGCCCAACTCTCGTCTGGGGTGTCAATTCGACAATTATATTGTGTCAGGTGTTAAAAGTAATCCTCTATTGCTCTTCTGTTGCAACCAAAAAAACTGCGAAGTTGAAACAAAATACGGAAGAGGTAGAAGGTTTGGGAAGAACCTGAGAGGTGCACCGCTGTGAGACTTTAGAGCGACTGCCAATGTGAAGCTGTCTCTCTGAGGCCACTAGGATATTTCTTTTCCGGAATCTTTCCCATGCACACTTGATGTTTGTGTAACGTCAGACTAATAAAAATACTTTCTATTCTTCAGGGGACTACTCCATTTCGACGGACTCTTCCGTTTTGGGATGATAATTCGACAGCTATATCTGTGTCGCTTTTTAACAGCAATCCTCCATGGCTTTTATTTTGCACCCAAGCACTGTGAAGTTTAAACAAAATACGGGGGTGGTCGCAGCTGGGGGCAGATCATGAGAACGACACTTCTGTGAGATTTAGAGCGGCTGGCAACGCTCGGCTGTCCCTCTAAGGCCACTAGGATATATTTTTCAGGTATCCTTCCTTACACACTTGTATTTCTATGTGACATCGGATTGATAAGTCCCATTTATTCCTTTGAATGATTCTATCATGGGAAACATTTTTCTGACGCAGTTCAGCAAACACGAAAACATGTTTCAGTGCCTCAGATATGTGTACATGTAAAATGGGTCGTGTAACAATTTTGGAACTTTCAGCATATACTGTTAAGAACTAATCCCTGACGTCTATAAACTTCGAGACATCCATTCGTTTTTTCCCCGCGCAATGGCAGACGCCCCAAAAAGAAAAAAAAACATGTTTCCCCCACCTCCACGTGATCTGAAGCTAATTATGTACCGTCAGTGTTCATCATATTCGTGCGATGGGGATGGCAAAGCATAGATGCGGCTGAGCTACAAACGATCGTTTGAGTTCGGCTATTGTGATATGTAATTAAACAGGAGCCATCATCTAAACGTGTGCAAAGGCTGATTGTCATGAACCCGAGCAGTCGCCTCGGGCTCATGACAGTGCAATACGTCAAGGTGTCACGTGATTTGTGGTGCTTGGCGTCGATGTCTAGGACGTCGTCCTAAACTTTAATACTCGTTGAAGCATTCCTCGAGAACATTTCAACTGCGGGAGGAAAAATCCGTTCGCCTTCCTACACGTAAGCAGTCTTAAAGGATCTGTGTAATAATTTCATACATTGCTTAAATAATTTGGGAGTTGGTGTCTCAACCTTTTTGAAGTAAAGAAAAAAAAACGCTTTTGCCTGCGTGCCCTAGTTTTTACTTTAAGAATGGACAAAGATTGAGGTTGTTGGCACCTTTCAAATCTTTCACCTTATTACGAGTTACATGTGCCGGGACGTCAGGGGGGGGGGGGGGGGTCGCGCGGGGTTCCGGTGAAGCTCTCTTTCTAGAGCCATCAGTGAGCAGCGAGAACTCATCCGCTCGCGACCGCGTGACCACGTGCTGGCGCAGCGTGAACAATATGGTGTTAGGAGGAAAGTCTCATCCGGGTCCGGTCATCCCCGTCCTAACGTCAGGGACTTTACCCCGTCCGGCTCTGTCCCCCTCCCCTCCGGCTTCTGGCGGCTGTTCGCGATGGCGCCACTAAAACTCCTTATAATAAAAAGTTTCGTCGAAGATACCAGATTTTTCACGCGTTTATATTTATGTTGGAACGACAAGGTTTACAGAAAAGTTACCTTTCATCGAGCAGGTGTTCGCACAACTTGCAATCTTTCTACAAGACCCCCATTGACGTCATGCCGCGTCGTTCTCATGGCCGCCGCTCTCGACTGCAGGTCAGGGAATATTCTAATTTTTGCCGCGCGATTACGCGGCGGAATCGCAACATTTTGAAGGAAGGAGGTGTGTTTTCTGTCCTTTGTGACAAGATGAACAATGTCAAAAGTAGAAGATGCCAATTCTTTCAACGTTGCAATCGTTGCACAGCTCCTTTAAATGTCTTCCTTCAATGCTTATATCCTGGGTTCAATTGAGTCACTTGACATTTTTTAATGTTTCGTTGATTTAGCTATTAAATTGGTGCACGCTTATTGTTTTTATAACTGTTTGTAAGGTGTACATAACACAATCACAGAGCTTGCCGTCTGCGCCGACACTGTGTGCCTTTGAACGTAATGGGTTTGTTTTATTTATGAATATATTGCTTCCAGACGCCTGTAGCGACCAGGGTAATCAAAGATGACTAAAACTGGAGGACGGATACATCGACAAAAAGAATGCATAAAACAAAAAACTGCGTAAAAAGAAAAAAAAACACAGAAGGACGCTTAAGCTTTATCTTTAACTCTGCGTGGCCTAGTTGAAACAAAAACATAAATATGCGTGGCCTGCTGGATAGGACGTGTCTAGCTCTGAACCGAAAAGGTAGTGGGTTCGTATACCGCCTTTGCCTGAAATTCTCCAATTTTCGTTGTTTTATGCACATAAATTATTTTATAAATTGGAATCATTTCAGACATGCGGCTATATTTTATAGGCATTGGATGTCATGTTTTAATCCCTTGCAAACCAAGCATGACGTCACGTTACACGTGAGCGTTGTGAGTTTGAAATTCCCACGCGAGTTCTTGCGGCTGTAACGTCCTGACCATATCGACCAGTCCTGGATTTCCCGGTGCCACCGGCACCGGCTTTTCTGCTACATGAGCTTCTTTTGGCTATAACTTAAATATATTATTCCTATTTTTTTAGAATATGGGTACATATTGCATAGTGAAGAACTTGATGCAATCATTCTTCAGTAAATCGCAATACTTATGCTTATTCAAATTTTTCAGAACATGTTTTGACGGCAGCTTGTGACAAAGCACCTAAACATTTTCCGTTGCATTGTACACTCCACGGCCCTGATTGTCGGGAAGCACGTTCACGGGGGCGATTCGAAGAAACATGACAGTGTCACATGTTCCTGCCGGATGTTCGTGTTTAACAACTCGTGAATTAAATCGAATGCGCAAAAAAAAGCTGTGTCCCCTAGATGTGTTAGCAGTGTAGATGATACATGTCCATAAAATTGTTTGAAGTACATTCCGACTTCAATTCTTTAATTTGCCGTGTCCTTAAACTTAAATTAATATTTTAAATTATATTGACTGGTAGACGTCACGCGGCATGACGTCTCACTGAGAGTGTTTGGTAATTTTAGAAGTATCAAGAGCGCTCAGATTATGTGTCTTTTGTTTGTTACGTAAATGTTATTATGCAAGAATAAGAGAGGGTTACTTTTTGATTTAAGGATGTGCTGTTTTACGCCCTCTGCCTTGTGCTACGTTCGATCCTACTTAGTACATTTTGAGGGCAGCTGCACATTGTTTATTGATGTAAATGAAAATAAAAAACAGTCCTTTCTTTCTTATGAGGATTTACCAGTTCCGGCAGACACTAAATATGTGCAGTACAAACTAGCACCACAAATATAGATGGGCGGTTTCATTGGCATTGAGGCAACGAGGTGCAGTCGTATTTTTTATTTTTCTTCAAATTTTTATATTTCGTGCCGTATCTTCCAAGAAGAAAAAATACTTTTTATTTTATTGCACAGACGTGTTTAGTTTCTGAAAAAAATGAAAATAAATCTCACAGAAGCGGGAAAGAACGACGAGGTTTTGACGACTGTCGTGTGTGGCTTTTTGAATCCCTCTCAATCTCAAAGTATACAAAAGAGAGCGTCTATATTTTTTTAGTGGGATATTTATGCAAGTAGGTAAAACAAAATTATAACTACTATTTATTATTTGTCGCTGCAATCTTTATAAAAATCACCAAACAAGCCTCCGCGAACAACTGTGACCTAAATTGCGGATTCGTTTTTTTTTGTGTGTCGACTATGTTTATGTTTATTATTGCCTTTAAAATTTACCACGTGTAGAACCTGTTATTGCCTTTCAAATTAAGCAGAGTTGGTGTTTTAATCATGTACGGGTACTGGGAAATAAATTATGAAACAAAAAGGGTTTTCACTTTTCGTTCAATTTCAATACGCCGTATAAAAAATACATTTTTTTGCGTTGCTTTTTTTTTCCATTTGTTTTAGCCAAAATACATTCCGTTAGAGGTATCTGCCTTGGTTTTGACTATTAAGCCTCTAAATATGCCAAAAAAGAGCGAATGCCGATGGTGGATTTTGACGATGTTCGTGTGTGGCGCCTTTGAACCACTCTCAATCTCAAAATATTCAAAAAAAGAGCGTTTATATTTTTTTGTGTGACATATATGCAAGTCGGTAGAACTATATGCCAACTACTATTTATTATTCGTCGATCCAATCTTTGTAAAAATCCCCAAACATGCCTTCGCGAATAACTTTGACCTAAACTGCGAATTTTTTTTTGTTTAGTTTTGTTTTTAAAATATTCATACGTGTAGAACCTTTCATTGGCTTCCACATTATGTAAAGTTTGTGTTTTAATCGCGTACGAGTACTGGGAAGTAAATTATGGAACTAAGAAGGTTTTCACTTTTTGTTCAATTTCAGGACGCTGCAAAAAAAATTAAATTTGTTTTTGCGTTGGGTTTTTTCGCACTCCCTTTTAGCCAGCACACATTCTGTTAGAGGCATATGCACTAGTTATTAGTTCTAAGCCTCTAAATATGCTAAAAAAAGCAAATGCTGATGGTGGGATTACGGGTTCGAGCTGTATATTTTATTCTTTATTATATTAATGTAAGGGACGTTGAATAAATACTCATACAAAATACATTAATGTCGTTAGGCGCGTAATAAAAAGTTTGGAATTCCAAACGTCTAGATACAATAAAATTGCAACTGCCGAAAGCACGTTTTCAGACAATTTCCGCGGGTGCCATGATTGGAGAGGCCTCAAGCCTAAACCCTATGCGCTACATAATCTATGCTACGTTAGAAATATCAAAGTATAATATTGTAAAACCTTGAAGTAAAATACACCTCCTATTGGAAACCTAGATTTTTAAATCCGAAAATTTATATTTTAATGCGAAATTTATGTTGATAGCAGAACAGAATCATTTTCTTTAGCATGTTTAGAGGCTTAATACTCAAAACCAGTGCATCTACCTCTAACGGAATGTATTCTGAGTAAAAGAAGGGTGTAAAAAAAAACGCAACGCAAAAAAGGGAAAAAATTAAAATATTTTGTGTTTCTACAGCTTGTTGAAATTGAACGAAAAGTGAAAACTTTCTTTGTCTATAATTTATTTTTGAGTACTCGTACGCGACTAAGACACAAACTTTACATAATGAAGAAGGCAATGAAAGGTTCTACACGTGGTAATATGTTTAAAACAAAACTAAACGTAGTCGACTAAAAAAAAATCCGCAGTTTAGGTCACAGTTGTTCGCGGAGGCATGTTTGGGGATTGTTTACAAAGATTGGAGTGACGAATAATAAATAGTAGTTATAATATCGTCTTACCTACTTGCATATATATCCAATTAAAAAATAAAGACGCTCTCTTTTAAATACTTCGAGATTGATTGTGATTCAAAAACGCCACACACCACAATCGTCAAAACCTCATCGTTCTTTCCCGCTTCTTCGAGATTTTTTTTTTCTCAGAAACCAAACATGTCAGGACATTATAATAAAAAAAGGTATTGTTCTTCTTGGAACCTGCGCTACGAAATACAAAAATTTGAAGCAAAATAAAAAAATACGAATGCACCTCGTTGCCTGAATCCAAATGAAACCGCCTAGATGTATTTCCCCATTGAATTGAATAGGGGTAATGTATTCCCTTTCTGCAGGATTTTATACATTATTGGCGCGACGTAATCAAGTCAACGAAGTTACTGTATACTTCTTTTATTATAGCACAAATGTGGCAATTGTGTGGATTTTGAAAATCTGTCAAGTCACGATTACTTAATGTGTCATCCGCTTTTCTGTTCTTCGGTCTGCGGGTTTTGAAGATGTTGAGGAAGTTCACCAGCTCGATTGAATTTTTTGTGTCCTTCCTATCATTCCTCTAAGGGCCGTGCAACGATAATTTTCCGTCTCTTATCTAGCCCCAGCCTTGTACCTGCTCCACGAGTGGTAACTTTAGTGCACAACTAGGCTTCTCACGCGCTCAAAGTCTTTCTGAAAATTACTGATTTAGGGGTTTTCGATGACGCTGAGCAAGTTTCTAATTGGAACCATATGTTTATTTTCATTAATTAAAAAGTTAATTAACGAATTTTAATTAATTAGCCGACGGATCGTTACAATTAGCCCCCTATAATATGTCCCCCTGGCCGTATAACTCACCTCCATAAGCGGCATAAATGAAACTTTCACGGCTTTTTTTAAACAAATCTGTTAAGCTTAAAAAAAAAACACCCTGTATAGTCAGCTCGAGATTACGTGGCTGCGTGTTTTGCTGGCAATTTTAGGAGGTGAACGCTGCATGTTTTCCTCGAATTATTTATGCAACTGAAATTTCCTGATGCAAAGAAGCTAATGCGTTTGAAGATAAAGTGAGTAGGCAGGCGAGCTGGTTGATGCTACACATTTATGAAGAAAAAAAATAAGTGCAACAGCCGTCGTGCGTCGTTTTCCTCGTCTCCGTTTTTGTTTTTTTTAAATGTGTAAGCTGACGCGTGTTGCATTAGTGAATGTAAAGGAAAACTACTTGGCGTAATTTACTAATATATATTTAAAAAAATCTTGCATCACTCCTTTATATATTTTTTTAAACTAGCGCAGCAGAAGCAACATAGACGAAAGGCAAGTTTAACATTTTAGGGAACCGGCTGCATGGAAAACTAGACCTGTTAAGCCATGCGGATGAGCAATAAAAACTATGTGTTCGTTAAAGGTATTTAGTGTCTTAATTAAATCAACACTTTTACTAAGGTAGCGAATTGGGCCAGTTGGTAAATGGCGTACATCAGCTGAATAAACAGCTCAGTAAACGGGGACGAAGAAACGGGACAACCATGCAGGATAGAACACTGCTGTAGTACTGTTTTTCTAGTCAACATGAAATAAGTCAATCGGATGTTATTGCCCTTTTTCTCTTTATTCAATTTGTAGTTAAATAAATGATTCTAATGAAACTTCGAGTCAGACAATGCTTACAGAAGCAGTAAAAATGAATGCTCATTCAATACATTATTTGACACTTCTACGTCATACCATGCGGGACAATAACAGATATATATAGTATCACATATTTTACTAATCAAATATTGTTTATACAATAAGCATACAAGTCATTCCTGATTTGTTTTCCTTTTCCCCAGCTCATAGCATTCTTTCTTTCTTATTTAAACAATTTGTTTTTATTTAAAGGAGCCATTTAACGATTTTTATACTTTCGCTAAATACTACTCAAAATCACTCCTAACGTTAATAACCGAATACACTTGCTTTAGGTATTCTTTCTAGAGAATGGAAGTGACCGATAAAATTTGAGCAATATGAGCATCGTTCATCCCCTCAACTCGGAGCCAGAACAAGCTTCCACATGGCCTGGTGCCTATCCTATGCCGCCAACAGTAATCATAGCCACGCGCTGGGCAAAGTAGAACACGCGTGTTGATCTGCAGGCATTGTTAGAGTTCGGCTATTCTCATCGCCGCAGTGGTCATACACGGGCCACTACACGAATGTCCGCCGAGGCATGGATAATTACGAGCCGAAGTCGAGGTGCTCACGCAGTTCTCGTCTCCAATCCATGAGCCGCGCTTGACTCTCATCAGGCGGGTTTTTTCAATCTCGCAATTACGTCTTGAAGCTTTGCGAAGGCAAGACTGAAAGAAATAGTGCTCTTTTATCCTCGAAATTTCACCTCGACAAAGAAGCTTCTGAACCAGTGGCGGTCCGTGTGAGTATACTTGGGCCTGACTAGGACCAGTACGCATCTGCAAATCCATGAAGATTCCAACCAGATATCGTTTCATGACACCTCTAAGCCTTGTTCAACTTCTTTTAATGAACCTCACGCATATCTTTGTACTCTTCTCTACTAAATATCGATTGTATAGTATAGTGCATACATTTCCTATACTGAGCTCATACAAACAGTTCTACGTGCACGTCTTTCGGTCTCAACTCTGACTTGTACGTGTTTTGACTTTTGTGCAGCTGTAGCAAATATAATGTTTTATAATATTAAGTTCGAGCATTTGAGTAAACCTGTTTCATTTATAAATGTTGATAAATATAAAACAACTCAAACAGTATCACCATAATATATATTTTGTCTGCCTTGTTTAGTATACAGTATAATTATTTGTTTGGTAGTTCGCATAATGGCGGCACACTTTAATCACATTTTCCATCCCGGATTTGTTCGTTGCATAATATAAGCGCTTAAAATGTTTTTATGCGGTTAAGGTGAATATTTATAAATCTTAGGCCTATGCAAATATGGCACCTAATTTGTATTTAGTGGGCTTACAGATACCAGACATAAAGACTAAACAAACAGAGGAAACTCGATGCTCTGACAATAGAAGTTTGCACAGGACTGTTCGTCTATTTGTATACCCGCTTTCATGGCAATTGTTTCCTAGAACACAATGACTGGAATTTTTGGTGTTTACACTAATTTGATTTGTTATGTACCAGGTAACTTGCTTTCTATAGACCTTTCCATTTTAGTAGTTGCCTAACCGGCGGATAGAGGGCGCCGACATAATCGGCGCCATTTGTTTGCTTTCGGTTTCAACGTGCACGCGACTATGTTGCTGTTTTACGTTGTTTTTGCTTAATTTTGTGATACAAGTTTTCTCCTTGTAGCACACAACTAATGATACAGTAGCGTTGAGCCACTTTGAGGAGTACGAGGTGTTTTTGAGCCTAAATTGCAGGCTTTTTTACCAACTTGCGAAACGCCTTACTGATGTACAGGAAAGGTTTATCATCGTCTACAGCCGTACCCGATGACACCAGTTTCCACAAAAGCAAACTAATGAAGATACTAACACGTGAATGTAAAGAAGCATATAAACAGCTTGATTAGCAATGTGCTAAATCGGACAGAGCAGATGAACTCGCGAATTTACAAACAAAAAGTTAGGGCGCAAACAAGCTGGTGAAGGTTTAACATTTTAGACAAAACCCCGAGACTGGGGGAAAGGGACAACACAACAAAAAAGTCTCAAACACAGCTGAAATTTATTGGACGGAATATCGTGGTTTTATAGGGTACAGGTGCCCCGAAAATCAAAAGGAAGGAAAAAGGAAGAGGAGTACCTTTTTTTTCCCGAACGCACTAGAGAGGGAGGACATTGACCAATAGCACACCGGTACTGTTCTAACTCAAACAAAAGGGGGAGGGGAAGATCTCTTAACCCACTTCGGTGAGGTCGTGATACGCATCACAAAAGAAAGGGCTGCGGGATGGTGACCCAAAGGCTGCGGGATGGTGACCCAAGGGCTGCGAGATGGTGACCCAATTTACTACACACTGTCTGATTTTCGTGGACACCCAACCTCTGGTGAAATTCGCAGACTAAGACCGTATCGTGTAACAACACAGATAATTCATATAAACAAGTAGTATCGACACGACCCTTTTTATTATTTTTTTTAAATTCAGTACTCGAGCATATTTTGACAGTCCGACCTAGGCCTAGTAGGAAATTTCTTGGATCATCAACCCTGCAAAAGTACTCATCAGCAGCAATTCGCGATATTGGCCATAGAAACTAAATTATTTTTATATGGACATTTGCATACTCAAAAAATAATGGAAGTGACCGGTTCGTCAAATTAAATATTGCATTTGTCTTCCGTAAAAATGGCCAAATAAAATTAAAGGGCACAGGAAAATTTGCCTCGTAAAGTTTGGCTGAATTATAGTGCTAGGCTCCAATTCATGGGCCTATGTGAACATTAATTTATTTATTTGAACACACTCGCTTTGTAAATTTCAGCGTCGCCAGCCACCAAAAGTAAACCTCTATTCGCCATCGACAATCCTGGACTCAAGTAAATGTTATGCAAACGGATTTTTTTTTCTTTTGGTGTTTAATTTTGCGGTTTTCAGATGCCGGCCAACAGTTAAAACAGCGTACGCAAAAAAAAGAAAACGCGTTGTCAATATTGCGCATCCGCCGCACCCAAACAGCGTTTTGGATTTGCAAATAGACACGACGTTATGTCTTTGAACACGCTATTCTAAAAACTTGCTACTGTTAAGTTGTCTGTGGCAGTTTCTTACACGGGAAGTCCCAACCTTTGGGTTAAAATAAATTAACACGATTAGAACTGGTTATCTAAAGATCATCAATAAATCACTTAAATGACTGTCAAGACTGGAGAGAGCACACTATATAATTTCTTAAACTTTATATGTAAACCAACCAACCGGATGTTTACGTCGCAAGAAAAGATTGAGAACCTCATACACATGTAGGAGTAATATTATGAACAAAACAAATTGCCTGATGTTGACGTACCATTATTCCTTGCCTCAGATAAAATACAACTTAAACGTTCGTTGTCTATCGACTCCATGAGTTTCCTCATATAATCAACAGAAACTGTTTTCGACATATTGTGAATACAAAGAACGATACTTTCAGGAAATACAAATAGTCTCCTTGCGCTGACTATTCTTGACACCGTGCTATCCTAAATGCGCGATATAAACATACGCGCTTGTTACTGAGAATGTTTCGTCGCTATTAGTAAACAAACCTCAGTTGTCATAACGACCTTTGAACCCTCGTGATGTGTTTCTTAGTCGTCGAGTAGACGTATCGGACTACAGTTCCCGAAGTAAGGCAATGAAGCGCAATGAAACGCGACGAAAAACACGAATACAACGGATTCGCCAAGGCTCGGAGGAAAGAGCGGAGCAATCAGTTGAAGCAACCCAATGGCTGCCGCGTCACGTGATATCAAGACGGCAGTGCCCATGCGAGGAGGATGAAAAGGTCTATATCGTCATGCATTTCTAGTGCAGCCATGTTGTAGTCCTTTGCTGTGCACAAATCATCAGTGACCTTGTAAGAATGAAAGTATTTTCAATTAGATGCACATGTAGAACACAGTTTTGTATAAATTAATGATTTCCTATTCAAAAATTGTGCCCTGGGAAAAGCCCTATTTACCTAAACGTTTTAGAGCGCAGCTCTTAGGCGCCCGTTTCCGGCTTGAGCGGCGTCGGCGTCGCCATCGCCGTCGGCGTAACCGCGCAGTGCATGATGGGTAAATTTCCCCGCTAAATTTATCGGAAAATTTTCACCGCTAAATTTATCGGAAACTTTTCCCAGCTAAATTTGAGCGGAAAATTTTTCCCAGCTAAATTTAGCGGAAAATTTTTCCCGCTAGATTTAGCGAAAAGATAATTCCCGCCAAATCTAGCGGAAAATATTTTTCCGCTAAATCTAGCGGAAAACTTTCCCCGCTAAAGTTAGCGGAAAGTTTTCCCGCTAAATTTTCTCCTAAATTGGGGCGAGCAGGAGCAGAGGAGGGGCATACCCCCTCTTCGTACTTTCCCCTCCTCCTCCTCATAAGCTGCGCTCCAATTCGGCGTTACACGGAGTTGTAAACGGCTTTCATTTTTTGTTAAGTATTGTTTCTATTTTTGGCATCTGGTTCCGGTCGTCAATTCTGCTTATGAACCAGTTTGAACCTTTTACTATAATTCCTGAAGAGTCAAATCGACTCAATATTGTTTTACGACGTACGGTAACAAATGCCGTCTTAAAATATCCAAGTAACGGGATTACAATTTTTTCACTCGTGTAGGTTGCTGAAGTCTACGATATTGATGTCTACAAAATTATATCTACGAAATCATTGAATTATTGTCAAACAGTTAGTGGAATTTGTTGTTTTCCTTAAAGCCATATCGTGAACCAAGTATTAAGGAATTTAAAGTGTCCTTCACATTTTGTTTTCAGTGCGAAAATAATTACAAGAATTATGAAGCAAGTTCTGAACGTACTAAGTCACGCACGGCGTTTCTTCTGCTCCCGGTTAATATAACCAAAATTTTTAGCCCGGTCGGCATTGTTTTCTTATATTTCGAGAGTTGTTCGAAGCTACAATTATTTTGTCTGCTGCCGCGTGACAACGCCATCGATGGCCTCGCCGAATGGCTGACAAGATTCGAAAGGACGCCCATCAAAGCTCGGTCAACCCCTCCCCCTACCCCGGGTCCCTCCCGTCCACGTGCATCACTGGGAGGAAGTGGTTGAGCTGAAAGAAGTTGTCCATCGTTTATGCGCAAACATTTGTTTGGCCCACCACGGAAGTAGTCTCCGTCCCGGTAACTCTGCGCTTTCGTTTTGCGTCCGGAAGCCGGTAGTGTTCGCCGTCGTACGTTTGGCGCAGCATCGCATCGCCTCACTCTTTACTTCGACCGATTTGCCCTCCTGATACTGCTGGGAGTTTAGGGAGGGGCTTCCCGCTCAGTATAGCACTTATATTACGTATGAAATGACAGGACAGCTCACTAGTGGCGGCATGTGGGGTTGTATATGCAGGCTAAAAGTATTTTCTACATTACAAAGACGATTATAAAATAAAGTGTCATTAATGTTGTCAACGTAATCTGGTGTTTTGTTTTGTATTTTTTTCTTTGCACGCAATCAGAGCGCGTACTGGGAACTTCTAAAGGACTCACTTTGCAGCGACGTAGTTGCTACACTGTGGATTTTAAAATACTAAATCTCTAGGTTGACTTCAATCGAAGCATTGCAATGCGAACGTTTCAAGCATCGAACTGATTGTATGTTCTGCTCTTCCAGTCCGGCATGCTAACGGCAGCCGAGACGGCTAACTTCGCGTAAAATATAGGAAAGGGTTGGATGTTTTTGCCCGATGGTGCCTGCCCCATACCACCAGGCAAAGGTATGCGACCCGTCCTCCACCCATCCTCTTCCTCTTGGGACACTGCACTATCCAGCACAGCGCCCGACGACCAGCCACGGCTGATTGAGCGGGCCAGCCGGATAGACGGAGCCGAAGGGACTTTGGGCTGAAGGGTCCGACCAAGAGTAGATAAAAAAGCAATAATCGTGCGAAAAACCATCAATAAAGGTTTTTCCTCCTCCGTTTATTCGAGGCAGGACGGCACAGATTTGTGTGGGTTGAACTGATTTCCTCACATTCAAAGTTTACGCAGGAAATCTTGAAATTGTGCACGACTTTGTATTGTTTTGCGCGGCGCCAACTTCACGCAAAATAAATTGTTATGAAATAGGTCAAGCGCCGACTAACATCTCAATTGTAAACAGCTTAATATCTATACGTATGACGTTGTCCACTAGAGAATGCCAGGATTGACAGCCCTCAGCAGAAGCAGGCGGACAATCAGTACGAACAACTGATGGATCGTAGAACATAACAAAGCTCAGAGTATGAAGAAACACTGAGAATGCAGTGTGCGCAGGGAAGCGATCATGGCACATAGCTCACTGAATTTTCTATCGCAGAATTGCATTTATCAACGACATGATGGCGCTTAAGACAAGGACAAAAGGGGAGACTAGACAACACGGTGCGCTACTTTAACTGTTTATTTTTGAAAAAGGGAGGAACATAAATACCTCAAACCGCTTCACCTCAGCCAATCATGTTGTCAAATTCCCAGTACCAACTAGCCCAACAATCCGCATTGCATTTATCAGTTTCAAAAGTGTTATCAACATTGTCGATCGATGGGAACCTTCCGCTGTTCCAAGTAAGTGGCTACCTGCGTGTTCTGCAGGAAGGGAAACGGAAATAATTCTTTTTCCAAAATGCCACAATATGTGTTGCCCCAGGTTGTTGCAAGTAGCAGAACGGTCATAGCAGCTGAAATTTGAAAATCACCGCTTGCCTTTTCAATTAAAATAACGCCACACAGAAACTGGCGCGTCGAGAGACAGCTCAAACCATACTTATTTCCAAGTGGAAAATACTGCAGGTGGTATGAGCTCTGGCTTGTTGTTGGAATCGTTCAATCAAAAGCTTCCGATTGCTGTCCTTCCCGAGACAACAACCCCCGTGTCGTGAAACCGGATATTCGTATAAGAAGCTGTAAATTCGAAAACGTTTGCAGACAACGAATCTACCTTTTCATACTGAACAATAATTAAAACCTGCCGCTGAAAAAACAAAAAAGCAGTAACCTTTACGGTTCGGAACATATATTAAGTACATTTATGATAAAGATGGAAAAGATATCATACTATAGTACTGCTACTAATAATAGGTAAGACTGTGATGAACATCATCATTAGCAGTAATATTTTATGATTAGTATTATGATTGTTATTAATAATATAATAATAGTAATACTACTACTAATAATAAATAATATTATATAATTATTGTTATTAGTTCATCATCATTATCATATTATTGTTTTATTATTATTATTATTGTTATTAATGCCAAATGTGCAATCTTTGTTTCTATAATCAGTCGTGCTTGAACACTACTGGAAGGATGATGGTAAAACTCTTCACTCGAATATGAGACAATTCCGAAAAATATCAGTTTCTTGATCCCGCTTACTATACACGCCATGGTAAGAACATGCGGTCGGTCTATGTGCCTCCAATTTTTAATTCCCTACCTCCCAGCTTATGTGACTTTACCTCAAGCAAAAAGCTCAGAAGAGCGCTTCGACAATTTTTATGACCGGCGAACCCTTGTGAATATTTCATTAGTTTTTTATTTCCAGGATTTTGTTTTTAACAATTGCATTTTTTGTCTGTTTTTTCGTTTTATGAGTTGTTTTTTGTATTATTATATGGCAACAAAGGAAGTCATCTAGATCTTCCGTGTCGCAAGAACTGGACAAGATTTTCTGTTACTTTCAATGGCGAAAAGTGACGCTAGTGCCTTGTGTGTGTGTGTGTGTGTGTGTGTGTGTGTGTGTGTGTGTGTGTGTGTGGTGGGTGTGTGTGTGTGTGTGTGTGTGTGTGTGTGTGCGCGTGTGTGTGTGTGTGTGTGTGTGTGTGTGTGTGTGTGTGTGTGTGTGTGTGTGTGTGTGTGTGTGTGTGTAATACCTTCCTGACTTAAACGTTCTTTTTTTCGTTTTTTTGGGGGGTGGGAGGTGGGGGAGCGTCAGTATGCAGTTGGAACTGCTGTAAAAACTTGGTGATAATTCTACCTTTTTTATCTAGAACTGGTTCTTTTATTTTTATGCAATTACATAGCTGGTTTTGCCGCACAAGCCCATGATGGCTTTGGCGAACCTGCACTGTGCCTTGATTATGCTCTTCCTTCACAAATAAATTTATTATTATTATTATTATTATTATTATTATTATTATTATTATTATCATTATTACGTGGCTACAAAAACTTCAACAAGCTTTCTGATCCCACCGTGTAGCCCAAATCCTGCCTCTTTAAGGCTTTTCGAGGCGCCCCTCGCGAAGGCCTGCTCCATGCATCCGAGGCAGCCGCCGCCGCCGCTCCCTTGACCGTTGGAGAAATTAAAGATGAGTCACACTGATTTATTTTACCAAAACGTTCGCGGCCTGCGTACAAAAGCCGATTGCCTTTTCTCTAGTGTTACCTTATCCAATCGCTCTATATTTCGTTTTAACTGAAACATGGTTGTGTTCTAGCATCGGCTCCGCCGATTACTTCCCTCCTTGTTTTGAGGTGCACCGTGGCGATCGAGATTCTACCCCGCGGAGCAGAACGGGAGGAGGAGTGTTGGTCGCAGTCGACAGGTGCTACCGCTCTAGGAGACGCGAAGACTTGGAGAAATTTCCTGAGAGCGTATGGGTCGAGATTGAGATTTCAAAGGGAATACGCGTTTTCATCGGTTTATTTTACCTCCCTCCCCAGACACCGCCAGATGAATTTCATAGTTGTCTTGTTGCCATAGAGAATACAGTGAATGACTTACAGGGATGCGGGGTCTTAATCATGGGGTTTTTTAATGCTCCTGGAGTTAACTGGCCGCAGTTTCGATGTTTTTACGGACAACTTTTACTGCAGGCAGAAAGGCACTCAGCTCTTAAACTTTTCTTCTTTCTAAAATCTCACACAAGAAAATATTGTTTTGATGATGAAGTAAACTTTTATTTGAATATGTAAATATCCGAAGATGGGTGGGGCCCCTAGTCTAGGGCTCCAGTGCTTACCGCTGCTGCCTTGGCCCGCTAAACCAGACTACGCTGGTCGTCCGGGTGCGAGCTGAGCAACGCAGCTTCCCAAGTCTCCGGGGAAGGGGAGGAGATGGGGGAAGGGATGGGTGGGATTTGCAGGCCCACGTGACGTGGTATAAGGAGGGGTACTCTGAGCAATGTGGGCAGCTAGCAGGGTACATGGCGGGATAAAACTATTGTTTTGAATCACCAATTTAATGCTGTAGATTTATGCTTCTCAAATTTGAACAGTGTGCGTGTAGCACGGGGTGAACTCCCATTAGTTCCTCAGGATACAAATCACCCTGCACTTTATATGGTACTTTTCTTTTGAAAATTCCTCTATTCATGCTCATTCTGGTGGTTCCCCGCCGCATACCTCATATAATTTGTCAGCAGGAGACTATGTCGGGATGCATCATTACCCCACGAGTTTTGATTGGGCATTGATCTTGGAGTCGCCTGATGTAAATGACCAGGTCATGCCCTTCACGCGAACTGTTCGGGAGGCCATGGATATTTTTATTCCGATGAGGACAGTTACTAAATCTCGCTTTCCTAGCTGGTTTTACGGTGAGCCAAAACCACTACAGCAAAGAAAGGACTTCTTTCACAGGAAGTTTAAGAAAAGTGACCTTTTAAAGAGGGAGGTAGAATTCAAGAGCTGCAGAAAGCAATGCAAGACGGTCCTAAATCGCGACCGCCATGCTCATCGTTGCTCAGTCAGTGGAATCAGATCTTGTCAATAATCCAAAGAAATTCTGGAAATACATTAATTCACGTTCTGGGAGGCATATCGAGTCGAAGATTGTCCTGGATAATCACGAGAGCGATTTGAAGTCCGTGCCTGAGTTATTTGCTGAGCATTTTTGGTCCGTCTGCAGGGATAGTACGCAGCGTTCTGCATCTGCGCTGCCTCAGCTTAGATGGGTTTGGTGACTTGTTAAGTTGCATTAATGTCGATGAGGAGTGCGTACAGGCCTGTATCAAGAAAATGAGAGCAACAGTATCAGTAAAACCCAAAGATTTTGAGAATCGCCGTTTAGCACGGGAGAAAAGAGATGGCGCAAGCGGTCGCGTTGCCAACTGCGCCAACGAACGAGCATACAGCGCCGAGAGCCGGCGTCTTTAGCAGACGATCATTTCGACTCAAAAGCGGAGCGCGTTCCGCAGGCGGCGACAGTCGCAGAAACAAAAACAGGCGCGGTGACAACAAGGAACTGCAAAGCAGACGACATCTCTACCCCGAAAAAAACGGTCAAAATATCCCGTCAAACCATTTTTCTTATCTATTATGCGTATATTCAATATGTTTTATCAGTAAGGATGATAAAATAATTAATTGGCAACTGATATCAGAAAAGCTCCCGCCGCTTTTGAGTCGAAAAGATTTTCTGCTAAAGACGCCGGCTTTCGCCGTCGTATGCTCGTTCGTTGGTGGCAGTTGGCGTCGCGACCGCTTGCGCCATCTCTTGTCTCCCGTACGAAACGGCGCCATATTGTTTGACGACCTCTGGCTTCGCCGCATTTCCATAGGAGCTAAGCCTTTTTCTTTCTTTACTTTTTCCTCAGGTAAACTCGCTCTTTGCAAATTTTACAAAAAAAAATGCACCATCTGTGGGCAACGCTGCACAAAGTCGTAGCGCGATAGGTTACGAAACCGAATTTGGCGGTCGATTTAAAGAGCCTGGCCACTCCTTGATACACCCAGTAGACAAAAGAGAGCTTTTTACCTGGCAAAGCATACAAACACTCTTGGTGCTCGGCTAAAAATTCGGTAACTACTTCTGAGAGGAGACGATAAAATGCAAGCAAGTATAGATTAGAGACCGATGCAGGTACACACAGTGCTATATGATTCAAGTTACCAAAACGGAAACTGTAATAAAAAATTGTTTAAAAAAAAAGGTTCGAGGTACACCTAAGCACTTCTTTTGAGTTGTGAATGCGAAAGCATGCATGTCGTTCTTCCGCTCCCTTATTTCATGTAGCGTCGTACTTGCGTCGACGGCCGAGCGCGCGCTTTCCTCGCTGCTCTGACCTGCGGCGTGGAGCTGCTGCCTCGCTCGGCGGCGAGACGCTTCGTGTTACCGGCGCGCTGGCGGCGGGCACAGCGCAGCGCCATGAGGTGGCCGTAGTTTAAACTGGCGCGCAGCGGCCAGTGGAAGCATATTTCCTTGACACTCTGACGCGCGCCGGCCACTGGGACCGAAGCCGAAGTCTATTAAATTTCGGCATCACTCCGCTCCTTTGGGATCGGGGAAACTTGGTACCGTTTGGCTAGGCTTTTCGCGCGGCTTCAAAGCTGGGAGCCATTATATCGCGGCTTCACTTGGAGAAAGGAGTTTTAGTGCCGTTTGGCGCGGCTTCATAGCTGATGGCGTCGGCTCGCTGCATGGGACAGTTAATACCTTCGCATTAAAAACATTTGATACAACCCCTGCGCCTCTTGTCGCGAGTATCAAAAATTAGTTTGAATTTGGTATGGAAGACTTGGTCCACACTTTCATTAAAATATTGATTTCTGTTGGAAAAAATGCGTGAGTTATTGAAAACACGGAGTTAATAGCTAGTTGGAATTTGTGCCAGTGCTCAGGAATGCGACGGATATTAACATAAATTAAATCGATAGTGTATGCAATTCACGTAAAGATTTCTTGACAAGATTGGAGGTTGTTAAGCCAGAAAAAGCAAGCCGTTTGTATCAAAAGATGGAAAAATTACTACTCAAAAGCAATTAAATTACATTACTTATTACTTTTATCAGAAATATACAAATGTAAGTAAATTACATTACAAATTATAGCCAGACTGAAATTACTTAAATTACATTACAATCACTTTTGAAAAGTAATGAAATTACGTTCTAGTCAGTAATTAGTGCCCGGGACGACGGGAATGTTAAACATAATATAGAGCTCTCTTAAGATATGACTGAAACAGACATCTCAGTGATGTCGCTATTCATTCAACGGTGAAGTTGATGGCTGATGTAAATGCGTCCTCTAGATTTTGGGG
This sequence comes from Ixodes ricinus, assembly GCA_037355805.1. Lineage (NCBI taxonomy): Eukaryota > Metazoa > Arthropoda > Arachnida > Ixodida > Ixodidae > Ixodes > Ixodes ricinus. Next base: position 55,810 of record JAZHYW010029489.1, read on the forward strand.
AAATCGTCCACTTCGGTTTGGCCGGATCGGGGCAGTTTCCTTCTGTATAACGTCTTAACAACTTTAGTGAGATGTGCTAAACTCCCCTTTACCTGACCTTTGGCGAACGAGATTCTTCCTTCCCGAATGCATTTCACACATTGTTGAAGAAATTCTTAAAACTTTCGACTCCGACGCACTCGAATTGCTTTTTCTCAAGAGCACTGGTCGAAGCATTACCGGACATTTTTCTCGAGGTGTATTGCTCCATAACATCAGGAAGAGCGCGAATTATCGCGCTCATTGTTACGCAAGGGGGCGAATGTTTTCTGGGGAGAAACACCATCCAGAGAAGGAAAGGGTTGCCGACGCCTCCAGAAATGTTTCCTTCCGCAACGAACCAGTGGCTATATCTGCGTGTTTGCGTTTCCCAGACTTAACTTCTCAATGTGAGCCTACTTTGTACACTCTTAGCCGTTTCCGAATATATTCCGTATAATCCGTTCACCTATAAACTGATAATGCGTTGCTAGATTCGTGCTCTTCGGACCAGTGAACTGCCTCCGTTTTATCACCAGACTTCACTCCCTGCGCGTGGGTATTGGCGGGGGTTATGAAGTGGAGCAACATCAACGCGCGACTACTTCACCGGACGCGCAGCTTCCCCCGCAGCGTCAGCATAGGGGTGAACGGTGCATACGAAAAACATCTTTACCAACGATGGACAAAACAACTCACGAAGGGTTGTGGATAACTCTAAAAAAAGGTGTCGTCAACACACTTTTCTTCCCATATAATGCACCCCAAAGCTTTGATTCGACGTACAACGCACTGACGTCGAACGCCGTCTAACTTTCACAAGGGGCTTGATACCTGTGGATTATACCTCATTAAACAGCTAAAACACGTATCAAAAACTGCAAAAAAAACAAGAAAAAACTGATGTTTTGCAGTAGGGTTATGAAAACTCCGATTACTTTTTTGTAGTCGGTAACACTTACATTAGCTATTTTAATAAGTTGTACCACTCGTCTATCAAGCTGCTCGTGTAAGTTGGTACCGTCAGTTCGACGTGAGCTCGGTTGTATGTCGAACTGAAAGTTTGGGGCCTCTAATATGGGAAAAGGGGTGTAAGACCATGCCCTTTTTCTCGAGAGTGAAACTTGCCAAGAGATTTAAGGTAAACTCTTGACCCGTCACAGGTTTTAAAATGTGTTGTTCCTCGTATTGACGTGCCCTCGACACTGTAGCCTGGAACGCTCCCCGATTCCCTTTCACTGCGAATCCGTCTTGATTGGAGTTTTGAAAACCGTGTCCTTCAAGCTATGTCTTCACTCGAAAGCTTTTCTCCATCAGTCTCGCCTTTCGACCCCTTCTTTGTGTGTTTGTCTCGCTCTCGACTCCCGCGTCTCAGATACCTTTCTGCAGATGAGCCTCGGAAAAATGTAGCTACGAAAGTAATATTTAATTTCCTCAAAATTCATTCGTGAAAGTATTTCATTACATTATTAAATTACCAGCGTAGAAACGAAATTTATCACGCTACTCATTACAATAAAAAGTAGTTTATTACACTAATTTCGTTACAGTAATGCCATTACTACCATATCTGTTTTTGGCTAGATGATTAGCTCCAACGCGTATGTATCGATGAAGTGTCGTGGTTCCCGAAATTTGTTTCGCTAAAATGCCTCCGTGTCGCACCCATATAAACTTACAGTCCTTCTATTTTATTCTAGTTATAGTCATCCAGAAGAGATTTCTGTTGAAATCTGTGGAGTGATAATTGAAGTATATTCGATGAGGAGCGCACTCACTAGGTAGGGAGACCAGCCTCCCACGGCCTGACATCCAACGTTGTTTCAGAGCAACAGTAGATACCCTAACCAAGATGTGAGGTACAGCATCATTCCTAGCAGGCGGGCGATGGACGTGCATGACATGTCAGGCCTGAAAATTCCCAAAGTTCACTTTCTCCGCGAGGACTGTCGTGATGTCCACAATGTTTGCTTAAGGCGTCAACGGAATACCGTGTATTTCTATGTTGGAAAGACGCCTGACTTGCTTTGTGCTATTTTGGTTTGATTTCAGCTCAGAGATTTTGAGCGCCTTTTCTGCCTATAGAAAATCGCAGGGCGCTCAGTTATAAATGTAGCGCCTTAACGGCGTGGTGTTGGAATTTACCTGTTGTGACAAGCGAATCGCATTGTGCGGAGACAAAATTCACGGAACCTCGCGTCGCAGGCAAGGAGTCTCGTTTAGTGTCGACCACCTGTTTCATAGACAACAGAGGGTCTACTTTTGGGCCTTGTTCAAGGTAGGGAATTGACAGTGTCTTTCCAGGAGAGTAGGAGGTCTAGCTTTTTGTGTGCTGTAGTTAATTATGATAGAAATAAACTGGGATGTGGTTGAAATCACGCGGTGAGACAGTAACTATAACAATAATAATTATAATATTAATAATAATGAGAATAATAATAAGCATAATTTATTATTCCAGCATTTTGTCTTCATCAGCATGTAAAAGGCGGGTCTGTCAAAGCCACTGTTGGCTTGTGTGATAAGAGCCAGCATGGATGATAGCCAATATGAGCGGTAGACGAGGAAGTGTTCTTGGCATCGCTAATATCAGTCAGTATACAACCTCATACACTTCACAAATATCATTAATTAGACGCACAGAGACAACTGTTACAACTAGACAATCTCATGCTTGAAGAGAAAAAGTAATACCAACATATGTAAACACACAGTTGGGACAGTGTACACTTTCAAAAAAGGATAAGAAAACTTTGTAAACGTTCACAAAAAACAGGCGAACATATGTTTATACTGGTATATATCACACAAAGATGCACCAGGGAATATAAAGTCCCATGTATAGATCTACATTTACGTACACGGATATGCAAATATACCAGTAGTTACAGCATAGACACATATACAGGCACATACAAATGCACATGTAGATTCAGCAGCAATTACAGAAAGGTACAAAAAATGTTTGAAGTATTATTCTCAAGAAACAGACGCGTATGTTGTTTCCATTACATTTCTTTCAAATGTGTTTTTAAGGATCGCTGTTAACTGATTGATTAAAAACGCCTTGTAATTTGTTAAAAATCTCAGGCACGGAAAATTAACATACACGCTTTCCATAGTTGGTTTATACTCGAGGAATTATAAAACGTTCGCAGTGACTAACAGAGTGTTGAATAAAGTGAGGTGTTTTTAACAGATTATCATATTTACGTTTTAGGGTGGCATATCGTTAAAAAAGACAAAAAACGCGGTAAGACCACTGATAAGAAAATGTCACCATCCTCTATAATATTGGTATCATAGACACCGTGCTTGACGATGCTTTAAAGAATGACACCAATTTTTGTTCTTCAAATAGCTAAGCAGTTGGCGAAGACTGTAATCCCGTATCAATTAGCTTCAAACGCGAAAGCGTTAAGGGCCATTTTTTCTGACGGGGATTGGGAGGGAGGTTTTGAGGAGATATAATAAACATGATACAGTCTTTCAGCCAAATACGCTCTTCCCAGTTTCTTAACGAAATGATCTAAGGGGTATTCCACAGTAGCTCATCATCGAAGAAACTGACCAAGGTTTTGACTTGTATTTACATATGGTATAGGCGTACAGCTGCAAGATACACAAGACGATGACTGTAACATAAAATGTATATCCATGCACATCCGCTTGAGTGGATTACGGAATCAGGCAAGCTTTGTTTTTAACCCATTACCAGATATTCGATTTGCTTCAAACCAGTTTGTGACTCCTGCATAAGTTATTTGGAGCATGTTGAATGCACTACGGAAATTTATATCAGTAGATATTAACAACGCATCTCTGCATACTGATGAAATGAACACCCTGACGTTTATCTGGTGAGATCGTACACGTAAAGGTTCAACAACAACGGGCACAGGACCGAGCTTTGCGGTAGTTCCTTGTGTAGGCTTATTTCGGCGCTTGTTTTGTTGCAAACCAACACCTGTTTCGATCTGTCATTCAGAAAGTTTTGAAACAAGAAAAAAATGGACCCCGGAGTTTGTAATTACAAAGCTTCTTCAACCGGGTCTGGTGATTGACAGTAGCCAACGTTTTTGACACATCAGGAAGGAGTGCGCACGTGAACTTAATATTGTCGAATGAGCTGTGTATAGTGTAAGGAATATAATCAAGTACTGAGATAGAGCTGCGGCCGGTGGTGAAGCCTTATTGGTTAGGTGATAGAAAATTGTATTTAACAAGAAAGGCACTCATTGTCTTAAAAATATGTTTTTCGACAACCACTGCCGATCAAAAAAGAATTGAAATAGGACGATAATTCTTTACACTGTCACGGGCCCCATTTTAATTAAGAGGTTAATTGCGCTCTAAAAATATTGGTATAAAACCCTGGTGTCAATAACTCCGTTTAGTATGTGGAGAAGAATGCATTTTATTACATAAAAATTGCCGGCAAGTCGCTTAATACTTAAAAACGAAAGAATCAAACATAAAGACGCCCACGAACGACCACACTCTTTAAAATAGCAAGAGTGTGGTCGTCCGTACACAACTTTTATGGTTTGTTCTTTCGTTTTGAAGTATTCTTTATGACAACGTGCTCGAATTACCTAGTACAAGTCTCCGAGTTTAATATTATCTATACCTCGAGACTTATGAGGCCGTGTTTAACAACAACATATGAAGGTCTTGTTCAGTCATGTTTGGGAGAAAGGCAGAATTTATTCAGGAAAGGCAGAATTTAATCACGAAACTGAGATAAAGTGTAATGTAAACATTACACTTTATCTCAGTTTCGCCTGATTAAAATTTGGCCCACTTCGAAAAAGAAAACATTATTTACTTGTGATCTTGTAAGAAAGACAATCACTTGACCCAAAAAGCGCCCAGCGCCCCTGACGCTGTTACTTGGTGCCTCAGTGTTTACTTATTTGAGTGATTTGCGGAGGCGGTGTCTCGTCCGGGAGAACAAAACAAAACAACAACAAATGAGGTTCTGGGTAAAAGATTGCGGGGCCTTAGTGGCAATTCGGTTTTGTGAAGTGATTAATCGGAACATGTAATTATAAAAGTTAGTTATAGCCTTTTTTTCATAGCTTTCTGACAATGGAACTACGATTTGATCAGTACGTATATAAGACGCAACACTATCGAAACTTGTGGTAATTGATTTTTGGCATTTTGACAGCACAACATATAGTTCTGCTTCATTGCAATTTAGAAATCGTACACCTATTTAGAAATCAGGGTGACCGTTGAAATAAAACAAAATCCGGTGCTCTGGAAAAAAAAAAGCTGGGACTCTAATGGCTGTTGATTGCATCGCGAAATGGTTAATTTCGTATCTTTTTTTCTCACAAGAAGATCAGACACTTTTTAGAGTGAGTAGCTTTATTTTTCAAAGCATTGCTTCGCTGGAATGAAAAGGAGGCTCTGAGGGGCCGCTATTAGGACGCAACGCCATTCCGACTTGTGGCAGATTATTTCGCAACATTTTAATTTATGTCAACACCACGGAAAAGTTGTATGGCTTATTTCGCTTTTCTACTGACGATATTAACAATCTACATGGAAATTGGAAATCGTATCGTGCGAAAATCCCGGAACACGGAATACCCGAAACACCGAGCCAAATCTTTTTCCGAAGAACAACCGGGCAGCGAAATGAGGCGTTCTGTTAACCGCGTTTTTTTCTTCCTAATCCGGTAAGAATGGGACAAAGAGCCTCTTTAGCGATGGGCTTGAAGGCCTACAACCCTCACTGCTATCCTCTTTCTAAACTGCATAAAAAATTGAAAGCCATTCTCGCAGCTTGCAGGGCGGGGTGACAAAATGGGACAAGCCGTCCGCTGATAACCGGAAAAAAGACACGCTTTTTATTTTGTTTAGAAATAGCACTATATCGCGTAAGCAGGTGAGTGGAAAGTTCTCCCCCCCCCGCCCCCAGTGCCATCTGCATTCCGGAAAAGTTCCTATGGAGATGAAATTCTAATGAGATATCCTCTTACTAAATATAGATACAGTAATTTGCGATGTTCGATTGTTTTAAAAATGTAATAAGGCTCAAACATTGTAATTTGTAAATAACCAAAGTGCAAGAAAATTAACAAATCTTATATTTTCCTTAGCAAGCTAGGAATAATTTTCAAAGCTATGCGGAAACATCATCTCTTCACATTGAAGCCAAATTCAAATATGCTTATTTTCATACCATAATTATAATGAAGGTTTATACCGTAATTGTTTTGTTTTGTAGCGAATCAAGAGGCGTACCTCAGAGGACGAGAGAGAACATCTCGAAGAGTGAGGGACGGCAGGTAGGTGCGTTTAACAGCGGTGCGAGTGTCGTCCTTTTTCTTCGTTTGTTTACGTTCACCGCTAGATCAGCCGCTAGGCTTTGTCGGCAGTGATCCAGCTGTGGCATTATCACGTGCCCATAAACGCATATGACAATGGAGATCACAAATTGGGGAATCTAAATCATCCGCTCCGCATTTTTTATTTAATTTATCACATAACGGGGCGATCCCTACTAAACAATTCCGTGACAACACATAAGGCATTTGTTTTTCTCTTAGGATTTTTTTCTATATTAAAATAGTCTGCACTAATCCTTTCTTGCTGTATCCCCATTACTTGTACTTTCTTTCATCAAAAGTAAGTGAAAAACAAAGCTCAGAGCTTATGGAGACATAAACGCATATGCCTTACTGCATTTGATTAGTAAGCTGAATATTGCAGACACGGAATTTGACGAATTCCGTGACGTTGAAATTCTGGCACTTTTATGGCGCGACCGCCTCGTAGGGTCGGCTTCGTTCTGGGGTAAAGTGAAACAAATTATAAAGCACAGCTTAAACAAACAAAAAAATTATACTTGCATCGGGTGAGAACGGCCATTTATTCCCTGACAAGAGGAGCTAATTGAACCCTTATTAGCAACGCTATTACAGTCCTAAGTAATCGTACACGTCTAAGTCAAATCTTTTTTTATAAATTGTGTACAGGCTGTTAATAAAATAATGATAAAAAATTACCTCAATATCACTAAAATAAATATACAAAACACATGATACATTCAAGAAAAATACCGCGCCATATCTTCCTGCGCCATATTATTTAAAAAATCACATGGTTTAGCCTTTTTTTAATATATGATGATTTAGAGTCAAATGTATGATTAAAATAGTTTCTGGGTGCCCACTTTAGCCAACGCCCGATCAGGCTCCACCTTAACCACCCCGAAGCTGATCACTCAATGGCACGTACGAAGGGCTTCACTTTCTAAGAGTTAGACGGGTGGAAGTCAGGTCTTGGCATTTCGCCGTTCCACTAACCTCCAGCTCCACACCCAAGCTCTGCGTCGTGCCATCTTTGTTTTCCTCTGCCTTGGCTCCCGCAAGCCCATGCCAAAGCCCCATATGACCGCGATCCCCGGACTTTCTCCTTTTCAAGGGTGGAAATGCGGGGGCTTGAGGACGCTTTAGATGGGAGGTCGCAGGCTCAGACAACAGCGCGTCCTCGACGCCACCGGAGCAGCGACGAACCTGCGAAGGCGGACATCGATGGTGTTGTGCGGCGACGGCTGCGGGGCCTTGGATGGTGTTTCTGGCAGCGGCGTGACTCCGAGGAGGTTGAATGTGAACCTGGGTGTCGGGAGTGAGCAGGTCTTGCCTATCTGGTTGGAGAAACTGGACTATGGCCTCTATGTTAGCAGGGAGAGGAAGGGTCTCCAGCCGTCTCTGGCGCATGCCTCCGGGTGTATGAGGGGGACGCCGCACAGCCAGTAGCCGTTCTGAAGGTCTAGCGTGTGCATCAGAAGGGGTAGCATATATGTCCTCGGAACGGCGGCGGGATGGTTTCGCCGGGTTGCCCTGCTTTTGCTCTTGAATGGTGTTTCCGTCATCATCGAGAGGCGTTGTGGACTGCTCTTGTCACTCGGACGCCGTCCTCGTGGCCACCGAGTGGCAGGGGTCCTGCTGCAAGATGGGCCCTTGTCGCGAACGGGATGGACCAGTTCCACGGAAGGATCATAACGGTGGGGGCAGATGGACCTGCTCCCGCCACGCTCGGTAGTAAGTCCTGTTGAAACCGACCGGCTCCGGCACCATGTACCCTCGGGGGTACCCGCCTCCAGGCTTGTGTGCTCTGCGAATAGGACCACCGGGATCCAGGATAACCGTTTTGACCGGCCGGGGAGGCCGGGCGCCCACGTTCTGCCCGGATAGGTTCCTTGAAGGGGGCATCCATTAGTGAGGCCACGCCTAGTGCCTCCCGGCGGTCGTTCCAGGCGGGCCTTTTCCGTGATTTGGCCCTGTTAAAGGCGTGCATAATTACTGTGCTTTGTGCCATCCGCGCTTGCGAAGGCCCGAGCAGCTGTCAGCACTCTAACAAAACGAATGACCACCACGCCTGGTCCGCGCTCTAAGCTTAGCGCAAGTGGTCGCTGTAGCTGAACGTTCCCCATCTCCTTCCCTAGTGTATCGTTTATTGTCATACTGGTCGCAAAAAAACAGAAAACCTCTTCAAATCGGTGACGTGAACGCGTACAGACTGCTCGTTTGTACTGAACCGAGTGAGCCGTTGGTAAGACGCGACACCTGCGTGTATACCTCGTAGGGTCCTCCTCGATTCCGAGTCATAGCAAGTTGTGAAACAGTAAGGTGCGCTGCTCAGTGGGTGAGTTACCTCAGTAGCACCGAGTCCCCTACATTGAATTCCGCGCGATAATGACTTATCGTAACGAGCCGCCTGCTCAATCCTGAGCGAAATCGTCATCTTGCGGCAGTGAGCTAATTAATTATACTGCAGACAACCACCCTCCAAGAGTAGTGACTCACCAACGGCTGCATCACACCAGGAGGATTTCTGCCTCTGAGCTTTGCTTTCTGGCAAGCTGAGAATCTACGAGTACACCAGCATACATCCCGCCTCATCCCAATTCAGGTCGCGGCACGACACATCTTTCAGAAATTCTTGCTGCCACTGCTTTGTCCAGCCAGAGCGGAGTGGTGGGAGGACCCGATAAACCACACCGTAGCTTTTTGCAAAGCAGGACCCTGAAGGGGCTCATTACCCCATTGTTCTTTATTTAAAGTTTGAATTTACTGTAGCAACAAGCTGTCTTCAACCAGCACGTATAGAAATCAAATGTTCATTAGCTAGTCTGCCAGTGTTAACTGCAATTTATGCAATTTTTCTCAACACCTTCGGGCATGACCCATCTGCTTTCTGGGCCTCAGCAAGCTGTTCGTTGCTTACCCCTTCACCCGAAGTCACGACACTCTGCTCTATCTTGCAGGATCCTGAAACTGCTACGGTACCCGTTGTGAGAGTCCGCTGTTTGTCCTGTCCACTCGCAGACAGGATCCAATATCTCCTTGGATGGTGGAGAGGGGCTATGTACGCATTCAGGTCCGGTAGAAATCGTGGACCGATTCACCAGCAGAGTCTGACGAATATATCGACGTCGGGATATTCCACAGCGGTTATGGGCACAGGCGTAGGACCGGCATTTCCAACGCCTGCAAAAGCGTATTCAACATCTCCTTCAAGGCGCGCATGAGCTAACCAACCTCTCCCACGTCCGCCGCCCGGGCTGGCTTTCCAGGCTCCGACAGCATTCGGGAGTCCATAGGACCGCTCACCGAAACATGTCCGGCGGCGTCGAACCCCCGCTGAATATCACTATCAGAAAAAACACTTCTATTCGGTGCCGCACTTCACCTGCTATCGACGGGAAACCTTGGCACTCACGATTGCCAACTTTCAGCGGGTACAGTACGCCGTTCCCCTCATGGTAGAGGAAGGCGTCGTGTGTTACCTTCAAGGGACGACCGAGGGCGAAGACAAGGGCGAGGGCGGATTGATTGGGTCCCACGTTGGAGCGGCAGATAATGTGGGTCTCCAATTTAGTCAACACTCGATCATGCCCTTTCACAACCGACCCCAAGTAGATCACACAACGCCAGCTACGGAAGGCTTTACTGTCTCACAGTTAGGCGAGCTGGAAGCAGCGAATGGACCATTCGCCTTTCCCTAGCTAACCATGCTCCAGCTCGGCGCTCGAGCTCTGCCCTGTGCCGTCCTCTTATTCCTCTGCACTGGCCTCGGCGGGCCTTTTCCAGCACCCTCGTGGCCGCTATTTCCACTATGTAGGGCATGGTTCTGCATAGAGTCACTATTATTCACAGTTTTTTGTGGTTCTGGCTTGCAAATTAGGTTCTATGTGGATATTTATTTTCTAAAGTTCAATTGCATGGTGTTGAATGCGCCGTATTTTTGCACCGCCAGTTTACGACGGATTCTAAAGCGGATTTTCGTCAACACTGGGGATTTTCTATGAACAATTATTTCTTTCAAGCTATCTGGGATAAATTAACGAAGGTGCGTAAAGACTCCTTCAACTGTACTACTACATATATAATTTTCTAAACAATTACCAGCTACAATGATAAGAGTTGTTTTGTGGCCTTGTTTGTGACACAGTTCTTCGTTTTCCAACTGGTTCGCATTATGGACGAGTTAGGGCGCTCATGACTATTTATGACAAAAGACATTACTTTAGCACTTGTTTAAGGTTCATGTCACCGATGCCCAAAGTTTTGTGTAGTACTATTCAGCCTTGCAGTGGCAAGGCCCTGATTCTCGCAATATGACAGCGAAAATATTTATAAAATACCTAAATTAAGGCAGTAAATAAAGTATCATTTTTCCTTTTAAAGACAACTACGTATATTTATGATTAGAAAATACGCTAATACGTTCAAACGCGGTAATTGTTTAGCTGAAGCGGGGGAGGTATACGCCTCGCAAGTGGGCTCATTTTCGTCTTCTGCGCATGAGAAAGGAAGTGCGGTGACGTCAGAACGCCGAGCCCTGATTGGCTGATCGCGGTCCCCTATCTGAGCGTCGTCTGCTCCTTTGCAACAACGTCTGCTCGCAACGTCGTCTGCGTCTGTCTTACCTTTCCTGCGACTTTCTTTGCGAGCGAGCCCGACTTCGCCTTTCAGAGAAGGCAGACGAAATAACTCGAGCGGTTCGTTGTTTTTGTCGAACAACTAGCAGACGCGCATCAAGGAGGGAAGTCAAAGTACTCACTGGCGAGGTGTCCCGAGACGCCGAGGTTTGTTTGCTAAGAACCGAGATTGAGCGTGTTAGTGTCCGCAAGTTCCTCCCAAATACTTTCCCCCCTTTCGTGTGCGGCAAGACTCCTCATTCTTTAACGGCGTCGGCGGGTTGGCGCAGTTAACGTCGTCTGCTTTATGCTCTGCTAGTCAAAGCGATGGCTCCTTTACCTTTCCTGCGTCCGTCGGATATTCACCGCTTTTTCACCGGCGAGAGTCACCGTTGCCTCGGAGAACAAGGAGATGACAAGAGGAAGAGATTGACCTCTTAATCTAAAATTGAGGTCAGTGATCACAGTATAATACGGGAAGGGTTCACAAGGGTCGCGCGGGCACATTCCATTCGGTACGCCAGCCGGTCGTGGGGCAGACGGTCACCGAGTCGGAGTGGCTGCTAGGCCTATCTGCCGAGTTCGCTTGGTCGGTGTCGGTGGAATTCGTGGCCGTTGGAGCTTTTCCCGGGTGTTTGTGGATCCAGCGTTCTTGTTCGTCGTGGTCTGGTTCGAGTACTTTTTACTTTTTTCTTGCTGCTTGAAGTCGGGACGCGAGAGAAGCGCACGTAGAAAAATAAACGTCCGTTGGTCGTCGCGACCGCGACGCTGTCGGCCATGCTGATTTGATCGTAACAAGTGCGTAGCTTCGGAGCTGTCGCAGGATTTTGTCGTAACCTGCGCAAAACTTACGAAAATTTCGGTTCGTGAATACGAATTTGTTTTAGAGCGCAGCTCTTAGGCGCCCGTTTCCGGCTTGAGCGGCGTCGCCGTCGGCGTCGCCGTTGGCGTCGCCGTCGGCGTCGGCGTAACCTAAAGGTCACCCCAAGGTCACGTGACCCCCAAGGTCACGTGGTTCCCCAGGTCACGTGACCCCCAGGTCTCACGTGGACTCCCTAGGCCACGTGGCCCCCGAGGTCACGTGACCCCCCCTCCCCCGAGGTCACGTAACCCCTCCAGGTCCCGTGACCCCCAGGTCTACGTGACCCCTATGCCACGTGGCCCCCGAGGTCACGTGACCCCCCCCCCGAGGTCACGTGACCCCTGAAGTTACGTGACCCCCTAGGCCACGTGGCCCCCGAGGTCACGTGACCCCCAGGTCACGTGACCCCCGACGTCACGTGACCCCCCCCCAGGTCACGTGAACCCCCTCCCTCCGCACCTTCCCCCGTCCTCAAGAGCTGTGCTCCAATTCGGCATTACAGGGAGTTGTAAACGGCTTTCATTTTTTAAGTGTTGTCTTACGCATATTTTTGGCGTAAGATAGTTTCGTGAATCTGGCCTCTCCACTTGCAAAAGTCGCAGGAAAGGTAAGACGGACGCAGACGACGCTGCGGGAGCAGACGACGTTGCAAAGGAGCAGACGACGCTCAGATAGGGGACCGCAATCAGCCAATCAGGGCTCGGCGTTCTGACGTCACCGCTACCCCCTGCGCGAGAAGCAGACGAACTTGCCCTCCGCATACGTAGAAATTTATGGCGGATCAGAAGGCTACTAAAACTCTGCCTCTTCGAGTAAGAAAAAATATCAAAATTCATATTTGTCCTGCAGCTTTTAAATAGAAAAGTGTAGATTCGTTGCTTTTTTCAGTGAGCTTTTCAGGATTTGAGTTGCCTTTACACCATATCACATCAACTCATGTTACTTGAAACGTGAGCAAACAAAAATAAACATCTTAAAAAAAATACGTGATTTTATAACAAATATCAGTCGATCACGAAAGCAAATGATGTGCTTGAATCTGGGGGTATATTTCTTCTGATCGAATCCAAATAATGTTTTTATAAATTATTCAAATTATGACTATCCCCTAATGTCGGCGAGGAGCTGCAAGTTTGTGTGTTTTACATATAAGTATTACTCGTACAGCCTATGTTTTGCTATTTTACATTCAGGTAGCTTGCAGAACCCGTTTCATTTTCGCAACATTTCTTAAAACGTTAAATACTGTAATGTACGGTCGTCTGCTTGCAATTGCATTCAAAAGGATGCGACATCCACTCACTCTAGTTTTAAAATTTGCAATTAGTAAATATTACTTACGTTCTGACAGATAGAGAAAATCAAGTTTCATACAATGTGGATTATATTAAACACGTCTTACAGAAAAGTTTTATTTTTCGAAGAAAAGACAACATTTTACGACAGGCGATATGCACCCTCTGTCAACATAAACAATGTTCTGCGACGAACGCACAACGATAAATATGTTATTAAAATCTAAACATGTTTAATGGCATAGAAGGGGAAACAACTATTTTCAATATTAAGAACTGTTATCGACACACATGTTTGCTCATATTGTTTACTTGGATTATTTAATGTGTTACATTTGTCTATAGAACATTAGTTTATTGAGGGTTAATGTGTGAAATGTCGCAAAATCTTTGACTGAAATTTGAGTTACATATATAGAATGTGGGACATTGCTACAATCTACACGCTCTCCAGACCATTATTTGATTTAACTTAAATTTGCGTTTCCCTATCAACTTCGACATTTCTTCACAGACAAAGCCAGGTAACTCTCTGCCGCACTGGGGACATCCGATGAAACAGCCTGGAACAAGAACGTCCAATATATGATTAATGAATTCGGACCGATATATAATGTGATCAGAACTAAAATGCAATTAAAAACCTTGATGTGTACGTGGTTCATTTGTACATAAAATGTACGACATCTTTTTTTAAATCTGATCCAATAATTGCCTGTTCGTTCAGGTGAGTGAATGTGTACGAATATAAAAGCCGCGAGTACAAGCGTTAATGAATCGAATAAAACTAGGGACTCATTCAATATCTCAGTAATTTTGCATGAGAGGGACATATGAACAAATCAATAAATCGGAGTTTTTAATTGGAATATAAAGTAAGGCTATTTTGCGACAATATAGCTCAGAGGTTTTTGACTAACAAACGTTTGCTGAAGAGATGTGTTGAACATATATTGCACTAAGAACTAACAAATATCTCGATTTTCAAGAAGAAACATCAAAAGCTGACCTTTGAATGCTAAAAAAACTTTATTTCTACTTTTATAAACTTTCTTGGTATTCTTATGTAATATGGAATGTTTTAGTTATCCACTGAAAGATCAGATAGAAAAAGTGTAAAACAAACTGCATGGCATTAAACAAGGGACCTCTCCACTGGGAAATGAGAGGTCCCTGCTTCGATTTCAGGACCAGGTGGATTTGTTCGGTCGCGCACCAGTCACCTAGCTATGTTTAGAGATTTTAGTTTGTCCTTTGTCCCCTTGATCCCTCTCCAAAGATTATTATCGTTATGGTTTGTCTTTGAAAAATTTATAATGAAAGCGGAAGGAAAGAACCTCCCATCTATGCAGTTAGAAATGTGTTACTCAACCATTTTTTTACAAAATAATGTGCACAATGTACTAGGAAAAACGAAAGAACCGAATTCTCGTCCTGTCCTTACCATAATGTTTAACACATTTCGAATGACGCTTGCCAAACAGATATAATAAATTTTTTAACTCATACTGTGAAACGTTCGCCGCGTTCACGTGTATTTAATTCATGTTATAGACATCACAGTAATAATGGTTAAAAGCTTTGTTGTAAGTTGCTCCGAACGCTTATTTAACTATGTGGCTGATGCTTGGTTTTATATGTATAGGGTATCATATTGTTGGTCATTCCCTAGGAGTAGCCTTTATAAATGTACATGCATTTTTGTGAATGTGCATTATGTATTTCATGCATGATAATGTACCAGCTTTGATTACTGCCCTGATATACTATTTCTTAACCGATGAAGGGTTACTTATTCTAAATGAATAAGTTTGAAGACACGGTATATTATTGTCGTTTGTATCAGCTATCTTTATGTTGAATTAACAGCGCAAAACGACCAGGACGGATGACAAGGGACAGGATAGAGCGCTGACTAATTCAACTGACGTTCAGTAGAAAGGAGAAAGAGAAAAATAACCCAAGAATGCTTTTTAAAACACCCGAAATGAAAACCCGCAAAAACATATGCTATAGCTTGAGTTGGCTGAAAATGAATTGCTAATAATACTACGGTTTCAGCTGCACGCTTAAACGACTTTTTGAAAACGGTTGAGTCTCTGGACGACGTGCATAGAAACTCTGGAAGATAAAAGTCGCGATATTTAACGATAATTAGCATCTGTGAATACTTTAAACGTAAACTTCCTCTTTCTTTTATCTACCAGAGTTTCTATGCACGTCGTCCTAGGACTTAACCGTTTTCAAAAAAGTAATTTAAGCGTGCAGCTGAAACCTTAGTATTATTAGCAATTCATTTTCAGCCAACTCAAGCTATAGCATATGTTTTTGCGGAGTTTTCATATCGCGTGTTTTTAAAAGTATTCTTGGGTTATTTTTCCTCTTTCTCCTTTTCATTAAACGTCAGTTGTTAGTCAGCACTCTAACCTGTCTCCCTTGTCTATCCTTCCTTGTCGTTTTGCGCTGTTAATTCAACATAATGATCAACGAACTAGCCCACCAGATGATTGTGTATCAGGTATCATATATGAAACACAAATTAATGTTTAATCTCAAGTATGACGATTTTTGTTAACTGTGCATGCTTATTTTTTCAACAGCATCACTACAGAGTCAACATTACACGATGTAAGTACATGACTGTTAAGCTGCATGAAACTTGTTCAATATAATTTTTTTCCACTTACCACTGCCACATCTGCCGTTGGGATAATTTTCATCCATCTCCAAAGTTTCACAAAAATATCGCTAGTCAAGTGCAGCATCTTGGAATATGTTTTTCGACCACCTTAATAAAAAGCAGATAAATCCATGGCATTAATGTGAGCAAAATGAAGTCCAAAGCAAGCCATCGATGCGCGTGTGAAATATACCTAAATTTGGTTTAAACCGCAACGTATGGATCCTTAACAGGGGTGTCTTGTTAACGAACTTGAAGCCGTACAATCACTGGCAGCACGTATAATATTTTCAGGCTCTATGCAAACCACGTCGGTTAGGGGACTTAAAACGAAAGCAAATTTACAACCACGGTCAAACAAAAGGGCGCGTCGGCAGGTTTGGATGTCTTTTCTAGATTTCTAGACCCTCATTAAAACAGATGGCTCAACCTTCCTTAAATTTAGAACATTCCACAATCAGTGATTACACCATTCAAAGGTGGTGTTACCTATGTATGCTGGAATAAATATTTCGAAATAGTCTATTTTGTGCGTACATTTGAATTGTGGAGTAATCTTTGAAATTATATTTTGAATGTTGTTTCCGTTTCATTTTTTTGGGAACGCCTTCGTTGTTCTTGCGTGCTAGAATTTTGTACTTAGCATTCTAGATGTTTTTATATATTGTGTTCTACATTCAATGGTATAAGACTATATCTAGTTTCAAGTGATATTGCTTTGTCGGACGTTATAACACGGTTATGGTTCTGTGTGGTAGAAGAAGAGCGTGCATGCTTTGTCGTTCAACATTTGAAGTGAATGCTTTTATATCATTCACTCCTGCTGGCCCTAAAAAAAGCTGACAGTATTGATAAATTAAAAATAATTGCTTTGTATAAGAAATTTAGTTCCTAAGTCACATGATTTTTTGAGTAAAACTGATAAATTTCATCACATTATGAGATAAAATTGAAGGAAAACGTGTAAACACCAATACAATTTTATAATGATTATGCACTGTGCCTTCTTGTCAACGTTCTTGAAACTTCATTATTAGAGCTCGCTCTAGGTTACATTATGGGGTCCTTAGATGGCACTAAGAATATATTTATTAATATCCCCTTGAGATGCATCAATAATGGATCTGCGTTACTTGGCGTAGCCAAACCTTTTTCAGCTTCCCGATTCACTTTTCACCCGCAAATAAATATCGTAGTCTCAATATACAGATTTTGCCGATATCAAACATAAACTGCTTTATTCAATCATAATGTGCACTCTTAAATCTAAACATTTTCAGTATTATGCGCCTGCGTGTTTGGTCATTCGAACGTGCGTGATAATACAATACCTGTTAAAGCACTGATTATTAGTCCCAAGAAAACGGTGCCAATGGTGCTGAGTGTGTTGCTCCAGTATGACGACAACCTCAATAAAATGAAAGCATCCTGCGAACTGTATGAGATGTTATTAAATTGTTAGTTTCCTGGTACTTTTACATGAATTACCCTTACGTACAATTCAAACGAAATTGATTATTTTTATTAGATTCCACCTAAGTGATGCAGCACTAAGATAAAATTGTTTCTATATTAGAGTGTGGGAGCTTATTAGAATTACGGAGCGAATTTAAGATATATTTGGCACCAGTGATTATAAGGTGTTGAATGCCGCAATAATATTTAAAAAAATATTCGAGACATACTATTCAAGTATCACGGATGTTTAAATTATTTGATGGAATCTATATTACCACTGTCCGCCCACTACGGCTACATTGTACTTCACGAGTCAAAAGGATCGTTGGCTGTTAGAAGGAACCTCAAAAATAGTTTTCTTAATGTATTGCAGTAGAGTTTATTACACGGATGGTGGAAAATGGCGAATCTTGTGTATCAAAGTTACAATAAAAAAGTTCAATGGGCAAAACGTCTGAAATAAAAAAGACAAATCCTTATTTAAGGCGTTTCTCTGCCACGAAAATGCGTCTGATTGTCGCAAAAGCAGACCAATCAAAGCACTTAAAGACACGCTCACACACTTGCGTTTTGACTACAACCGACTTCGACTCAACCGGCTTTTAGCCTCTCCGGTCCTTAGAAGTTGGAAGTCTGTAAACGGCGTTAAAGGAACCATAAAGGCAATTTCAAATTTGTTTAGAAGAAGATGTTTTCGAACGCATTGGGGTCCCAGCGTGCCCCTCATTTTTTTTTCTAAAACTCTGTGACTTATTTTTGTGACTGCAAATAAATTTGCTAAATAGAAAAAAAACATAAGGAAGTGACGTTGAGGGTCACTGTTGGTTTTCGGTAGGATTTAGTGGACGCTCAGAGCGGTTCCCGCGGTTACCTATAGTGCACTGGGGTCCGTGAAGGAGCGGCCCTCTTGGTTGTTGTCGGATTCATCGACCTGGAAGAACGCAACGCCGACGTCGCACTCGCAAACGAGTTTGAGCTCCCGTTCAGCGGCCCGACGCCGACGGAACGGGACGCTTCCCATGACGCGAAACGATGGATTGGTGCTTTACCAGGGCGCTCCAGACTCGCCACCGAAGCCATAGACACCTCGGTCGCCGCCTCAAAGCGGGCGACTCTCCCAGTTCTCCGCCCGACTCGCCGACGCTGCCGCAACGTCGAGAGCGCTTAATTCCCTTGAACTAATCGCCTGACGCGGAGCCCGTTGTCGTCATGTTTTGAAGTGACGCAATGCACTTTAGTTCACGTTCCTGCCGCCGTCTCGGGGGTTTCAGGCAACGATCCCGGTGCGATTATTACTACACCAGTTTAATTGATTGGTGCGGCACCCAAACTTCCGTTCGGTGCTAGAGCTTGGCCAACAGTGGCTGAGTTGTGCCTGACGCTCATTTCAATCGTCAAGTAAAACTTCCGAATTGCCTTCATGGTCCCTTTAAGGTTTCGGGCGGCTGCAGGTGGAGAGAACGCACGTTGCCCTCGTGATAGGCAGTAGCAGATGACGTCTCTAAGTAAGAAACTATGCGCTTCCTTTCTGTGCCAGTTGTCTATACGTGAAATATTTATTCCCACCAGTTGCGTAAAGTGAACTAAAAATACCGGAAAGCGAGAAAAACGAAACTAATATATGTGTTCTTTTGAAGTGTTACTGCCATATGTCGGCTATTAATCCAGTCAGGTGGGTTTCATTAGCCGATGGACGCCGGAAGTGTGGATATTAACTGCTTCATTTCTAACATCTTACTAACTTGAGTCATTTAATAAAATCTTAGCAAAAAAAAAGATCCACCACTTTCAGGAATTTTTGGGTAAAGTTTACTTGATACATTGAAAGCTGATTTATGACGTCCCTTCAAACAACCAACGAATATATTGACTAACGAGTGACGTAGATCGACAACTTTCAGTAACCTCAGGTAAGGTAAATGCAGTTACTGCCAAAATGCTTCCCTCTCTTTTTGGTAAGTGGTATGCTTAAAATCATGATATTGACCAGTACCACAAAAAGAGATATTGTAAATTAGTTACAAGGTCCCGAAACATGCCTTTAAAATGTATTGTTTCGCGACTTATGCTGTATTAAAATCATCGATTTTTATATGTTTACCGAACAATTTGCTCTCTGATGCTTCAGATGTATTATTTTCTATGTTGGTGACAACAGCGTGAGAAATATTGATATTTTTTCGCTTCTATTAACACGAAACACCCTCTCGATATTCATGATTAGACAATATTTTGCGGGCCAAGCATTTTCATCATAATTGACATTAAATTGTGTTGTCCTATTTTTTAAATCCGTACCTTTTCTGATACCTTATAAGCTATACATTTTATTCGTAAAGATTTATATGTTAATTCTCATAGGTCTTACATGACTGGCGTTGAGATCAATGTTGCGTTGCTTGTTTCGGTTAGTAACGTAGTGTAGTTTCCCGGGCAGTTGTCCAGCGTAACTGGAATCCGAAGAGGTCGAGATTCCATAAGAAATTTGTTGTACATAAGCCAGAATTGGAAGGCCATCATCAGCAACGTGGCTGTCCCAGCACCCTAGATTATAAAGTAGTGTTTATTAAGGTACTCAAAAATTAATATTTTTTTCTAAAACACACAGTTCCTTCATCGGGAGATTCTCGAAACAAGATTTTGACTTAACACATATAAAACAAACTCTGCACATATGATCGCCACCAACAAAATAAACCCATCAGTAACCAACAGAAAGAAGACTACATGAAATCTCGTAAGGCCTTGTATACAGAGTGTCGAGGTTGTTTTAATTTTAAATTCTAGTTTCGAAAAATGTTTTGGGCACATTATTACCATTTTTATATTATATTTGAAAATTACAATTAGATCAAGCGCTCTCTTTAGACATGTTTGATGCTTTTGCCTATAATTTATGAGAAGTGTTATTAAAAATAACTTAAAAAGCTGTGTTTCTACAATTTTTGTACTCCTCCCACTTTAAAATAGAAGACAATTCTAATGTAATATAAACGGTATCCAATATGCATTTTATCACTTACCTTACTATTGACCCATGGAAAAATAAGACCCATCAAAAAGAGACCGACGAAAGGCCCAGTGGTAGCGCTGTTCACCATTACAATCATCTGAAAAATGTCAGTTCGAATGACAGCTACCTGACTGTTCAAGGGCGGAATCAGTATATAGCCGCTCCGATAATAATCAAGATAAACCTGTCTTCATGAACCATTTCATTGAATTAAAAACGGTAATAGCAGCCATCATGAGGTCTCTGAACAACTTAATATTTGTCAAGGACAAATAATAAAAGCTACTTGCCTCCCAAATAGATATCGCATAGGTGTCTGACGCGCAACCTTCATAAAATTTAATTCAGTACTAATTGCTTGATATGGTTTGAATGACTGCTTTTTTTCGATTAAACGCTTTCAACGTTCGACAAATGAATATATGTTTAGTTATCTTATTTATTTAGTTATCGGTTGACATAAAAACAAATATTTGTTTCCTTTGTAAACCGAAATTCAACTGCTAAATATGCCTATATGAACTATGTTTATATACGTCCCTGCATAAATATGCCATACTACATATTAAGTTATGATTAGTTTCACGGCGTTATCAGTCATTCAGTCTACCTCATGAAAGGCCTTGGTTCGGTCGAACGCATTCAGATATTGTTTTTTGCTGGAGCAATACCACCTTTGCATTCCGCACAAAATTTGCTGACAGGGTTAACTGTAAAACTAATTATATAAGGGTGGGTGATCAACAGGTGTTGTCATGGATGGAAACGAATCGACCAGTGTAAGGTTTAAAATAACGTTTAATTTGGCAATCTTGCGCCAGAAACAAAATAAAGAATGAGCGTCGTAACTGCAGCAGCGGACGTCGCGGTGACAGCGTGACAGCTGGATGGAGCGAGAATTCACGAGATAGTGAATCTGCAAGGTGACTTTCGTTTTTTCTTCTACTACATTTGGTATCGCCAATATTCAACCTAGAATGTTCGGAATCGAGCTACGACGAGACTGTTTCGCCATAGGTCATGTTAGCCTTGTCTGAGTAATGCACTCAGGTCAATACTTGATCCAAAAACCATCAGACAAATTTGATGGTCTATCAAACTTTCGTTATGGCCCATCAGACCTTCTTGATGGCCTATCACACTTTCCTGTCGGACCATCACACCTTCTTGGTGACCTAACAGACCTCCTTGATGGCCCATCAGACTAATTTAATGGTCCAAAAGGCACATTTGGTGGTGTCCGATGGACCATGAACCATTTTAAGATGGTGGTTGATGCACCCATAAAGGCATCTGTGTGTATCTCACAGATTGTCCAAACGTTTGTTCTGGTGACTGACGGGCAATAGAAGCGTTTTGATATTGCCCGGGTGAGACCATCAGGATATATCGATAGATCATCAGAGCGTCAAAAAGGCTGATGGTAGTTCTCATGGCATATTTCGTTGGTGGGAAGAACCTGACTAATTTCGGGAGTTTCCAGCAGTGCCCGAAAGGAGGCGCCAAGGACCTCACGTCGTCGCACATGTGGGAATTACATTTAGTATGGAAAGCTGACAGCCGCGTGGCTCGATAGCGAGTGTTTAATTCGTAATAATCTGCTTTTACAATAGTCCTAGGATATTCGAAAGGTCACGAACACACCTTCTTATAAACTCAAGTGTGTTTTTGCAACCATAGTTTTCTTTCAAAATTGTATTATAGCACATTCGTGAAATAATTTTTTGATCTGCTTTGTATGTCAATTAGATTAGGTTTACGATCTAAGTGGCGGAAAATGTGAGGAATCATGCACTTTGCTTGATATGAAATTCATTTACTAGGTTGACGTGTACCGTAAAGTAAATATTTGCGAGAAAAAATGTTTACAAAGTCGCAAAACGGTAATACGAGGCTTACGGGAATCTCGGGCCTACTAGGCTTAGTGTATTGCACGCCGTCGCACAACGGTGTGATGCCCAGCATGGACGATTGGGACAGATTGCAGAGAGTGACAGATCGGGCATCGACACAGTTTCACGTTGTGGAGTCTCGAAATTAGCGAGTTAATTAAGTGCATGTTCTCTTCACTTTTTTTGCAGTTTAATATTTCAAGGTTCAATCACTTTTAAATAGAAGTAATAATATGCCGTACCTAAAATACAAACTTTGCTTTCAGGTTTCTACTGGATTTCTGAAGATATCCTCATGCTTCGGATCTTCCTTTTTCAGATATTAAAGGGCACAAAATAAAGTTTACATTTCTTGGTAATGCAATTTTGACTTCTACAGGTATACATATGCGATTAAAATGCATACCGACCTTTAGACCATCAAACCATTGGGGTGTCAGATGTCCCAAAAGAGGAGAGACCATCACACCATCGAACCATCTGACCATCATTTTCCGAAACTAGGACCATAACCATCAAGCCACCATCAAACCACTCAGGCCAACAAACCGTCAGATCATCAATGTCCCAAAATATGACTGACCATCAGCCTGATGGACTATCAAAACTTTTCTGATGGTCCTTTTCGATTTGGTTGACTCTACAAAGCTACCGCTTTAAAAATGACATGGGATCGCCAGTACTGATTATCATAAAAAATGTGTTATGGAATGTGAGATTCATAGCCGTCTAATTTATAATTAAGCGAAACGTTATTCCTAAAACAAAAATATAGTCTTATAAAATAATATTGAACCAAATACGTAATTAGACGTTAGCAACGTTTATCCTACGAATTTAAGTTACTTTCACAATTTTTACATAAACTGCTTGTTGGAAGATTATGCTTACAGTCGAAAACACCCCCAGGGAAAATTCTGACGCTCTCAAGGCCTGATTGTTTAATGGTTTGATGGTCTATTGGTCTAATGGCCAGTAGGAATTTCTAATCACACATATGCACCGGCAGAAGACAATAATTTCATTGCAGACAAATGTAAACTTTATTTGAGCCCATTTTTGTTTTAAATAAGGAACATCCGGAGCGTTAGGATAACTTCCAAAAGTTCTAGAAAACCTGAAATGAAATTTAGTATTTTGGTCATGGCAGTAATATTTATACTTATGAATAATTGAACGTTTAATTATTAACGCTCAAAAACAAAGCGGAAGAGAAAATGTTCTTAATCCACTCGCTACTTTTAAGAGTCCACAGCTTGCAACTTTATCGGTGTCCGTTGCGTGGCTGTCTACACTCTGTCCGTATCGTACGTGCAGGGAATGACGGCGTCGTGTAACAGCTTTACTAAACTAAGCTTCGTCGGCCTGAAATTGCAGTAAGCATAATAATACCGGATTCGCAGATTTCTTGAGATTCTTTTTTCTCGGAAACTTTTAGTTCACAGTACACGACCACCTAGCAAATCAGCTTCCTGCCAACAAAAGTGCGCTATTCGTCACATTCCCCGCCACTTAGATTGTAAACATAATCTACTTGAAAGACAAAGCAGATGAACAAATTGTTTCACCAACGGACTATAACAGAATTTCGAAAGAAAACTATGGTAACAAAAACATATACGAGTCTATAAGAAGGTGTCTTCGGGACCTTTGGAGTATCCTAGAACAAGTGTTGAGGTGGATTATCTCGGATTGAACACTCCTCATCGAGCCACGCCGCTGTCACCTTTCCACACCGATTGTAATTCACGCAGGCACGACAACGTAAGATCCTTAGCGCCTCCTTTCGGCTACTGCTGGAAACTCCCGAAGAAAGTGAGGTTCTTTCCACCAATCAACGATGTCATATTAAGCACCATCAGCATTTTTGACTTTCTGATTGTCTCTCTAGATATCCTGATGGTCTCACCCGGGCAATATCAAAACGTTTCGACGGTCCGCCAGTCACCACAAGAAACGTTTTGACAGTTCGTGAGCTACAAACATAAGCCTTTAATGGTCTAGGAGCCAATATCGGAAAATGTTTGATGGTGCATCATGCACCATCAAAGAAGTCTATGAACCAATAAGAAGGTCTGTTCGGCCATTAATGTCTGTTGAACTATAGTAACGTGTGATGGTCTATCAGGGCTGCCAACGCGGAATGTCAAAATTAACCTAGCGGACACCTGAACGCTTGCCGAAATAATTACGTAATGCAAAATATTCGATATTATCCAAATCACTTCCATTTTTACAGTGCAATTTATATTATATAGCCTTTACGCCGCGCGTACGTTTCGCAAAAATAAGTTCGTCTGGCAAAACCGTGTCCAAAGGCGAAGGGAAGTTTTACCGGGAGATTCAAACTGACGAATGAAACCCTATCTTCAATTAGATGTTAACCACGTCATAAAGACACCGTACTGATTCATAGCTACATTAGCGCTTTTTAAAATACTCCAAAACAAAAGGTGTAACACAGGTGAGATTTCCGAAACTCGAACGCAAAAAATACGACGCAGAGTAAAGACCATTTCGTGCACGGCATTGACGAAATACATTTAGTCATGGTAAATCCGCATCTTGGACACGTAAATCTGTACCTGAAGGCATGGCAGGATTTCTTCTCGTACTCAAGTTTCTTTTATAAGAAGGCCATGCGGCGCTCTCAGAAGCTTCGACTTTCTGCTCCCTTTTGCCGTAAAAGGTTGTTCAATTGCTCCTAATTTTTGCTAGATGGTCGTACAACATACCACCAAACGGCTGAAGGGAATAACCCAAATATAGCCAAAGCCACTGAAATCCGATGTTATCTCGAGAAAAAAAATCTAAATTGACCTATAAAATTTCCGATATATACGGTGCCCGAAATTTCCCTACAACATGGATCGGTGGCCGAGTGGTCTAGCGCACACCAGCTCGGAGCACGTGGAGCGAAAGCTCGTGCTGCAGAACCCAGGGATCCTGGGTTTAATCCCCACCCCTGCCCGTTTCGATCTGGATGAGCATCGCACCGGCGTGCGGTTGTGTATCACTACTGCGTGGTGCATGTTAAAGACCCCAGGCTAGCGGTTGTACCGCACTGGCTAAATTGCTCATCTACAGCTGAGACACCAGACGCCCACTGAGGTAGACTAACTTCCCGCTGTATAAACATACACACAACAATTTGCTTTGCAAGATTTCCCGTATTCCTTCATAGTGCTGTATTACCTTACTCTGGAAAATGTCCCTCGTGTTTTCAGCCAATGGGTCCATCAAGAAGGTGTAATGGGCCGTCAGGAAGGTCTCATGGGCCATCAGGATTGCTTGATGGCCCATTAACAATTTCTTATGGTCTTTTTGATCGGCTGCGGAACTTTTACACACCAAAAAAAGTAAACTTGTCACAATTTCAGGATCCATTTAACATATATATGCAGGGCGTTTCTTTAACTAACAAATTTGTTTAAAAAGGTTGTGAAAGCAAGACCTATGTGGTTTCTACCGGTGAGTATTAGAGTCAGGGAGACATGAAATAGGAGGCTAATCGTACCGATGAGTCGGTTAATTAAGCAAAACTTGTCCATTAACTTCTCATTAGTAAAAATAGACACACGGTTCTAATTAGAAGCTTGCTGAGCGTATCCAAAAATCACTAAATCAACTCATTTTAGAAATATATAACGCAGGCGTAGCATTTTACGGCGTTCCGTAAAAACGCTCCATTTGGACGAGTTTCTAGGTTTCAGTTTCTTATCGGAGGGCATCTCTGCCTCCACCGTCCTTCTCCCCAGTAGCTGAGACGCCCAACAGCCATGCACACTACTTCCCTCCATCCTACGAGGAAGGCGAGGACGTGGCTTCGCGCCTCGACTGCCGGGGAGCAGGAACGCGTGCGCATAGATGCGCTCCGATAAGAAACCTAAACCTAGTAGCGCCTCCAAACGTAGTGTTTTGCAGAACGCCCTAAAATGCTGCCCTTGTCTTATATCCCCATTAAGAGAGTTGATTTAGTGGTTTACGTTGATGCTTAGCAAGTTTCAGATTACATAAATGTGTCTATTTACACTAATTAAAACTTTAATTAACAAATTATACCGTATTAGCCGACTGAAGGATTTCCACTATGATAGTTACTATTAGCCTCCTACACAAGGATCCCCTGGACGTAGAACTCATCTTCACAAACCGTATAAGTGTAGCTTTTTACGGATTTTTTTAAACAAATGCCTCAACATTAAAAAGAAACAGGATATATTATATGGGTGATTTCACCTCAAATCGTGCAGGCAAAAAGGGTCAAACTTTTAATTTATTTGAAAAAAATATATGTTATGGCGCCGTCTCGAAAAACGCAGTAGTCACAAACCGCAAGTTCGTCGGATTCTTTGTTCTCGACTTACGAATTTTAAAAGAGGCCGCGGCGGAAAGCAGTGTTTTTCAGATCCGTCGTGGGTCGGATATTTCGCTCGATCTCCCGCCGTAGATTCTCAGTCCACAATATATTAACTTTTTTCAAGCACTCTGTGAGCACAGGTAAAAGGCTCTAATACCACAAAATAATTTTAGGCGTTTTGCTTTTTTTTTTGTAAAAATGTCAAAAACGCCTTCTTGGTTAATTGTTGACGAACTTTGACAATTAAATACTGGCGATCTACTTGGGTTACGTCGATACCTTTTATGTCTTTGGAAATCCTAAGACACGCTCTTTATGTATATTATAAAATCACTCAGCTGTGTAAAATTCCACTTGCGGTACGTTTACGTTAATGTCATGCGAAAACCAAAAAGTACCAATATTAAAATCGATTTTCTCAAAAAAACCCATTTTTTATTTTTTTATTTTTTGTTAAAATGTAGATATGATAGATGTATACTCGAAAAGCAAGTTGAGAAAGTGTGTATTTTGCTTGTATGTTCTATATTTAATTCAGCCTCAATATAGCAAAACGACGTCTTCGTTTTGCACGACCTAAGTTAGACAAGCGACCCGTGCGTTTCTATGAATTGTGAAAAAGGTTTCTTGAATTTTGTCTGCGTTTTGTAATCAATTATAAACGCCTTTTGTGGTACTAAATACTTATTTATTATTTGATAAGAGTGGGAAACCACCAGAAAGATATCTAATCAAATCAGCAGGCCGAGTAGACGTTCAATATCGAAGAGGCACAGACGTTGTATTGTTTCGATTTATAAAACTTTCACTGTAAACTAGCATGATTAGCTATTAGCTGTCATATTACTAAGACATAGAAAGTCAACCCATCATCGATATATTATGTACAATTGTTCCGAAACTAAACGCTAGGGTTTGTTCACCGCTGATCGCACAGATCACCAGGGAATGGCCTTTCACTTCCGTAGTTCACAAAAGTGAAGACACTGAAACGGTCCGAAACACACGGAGAGATTGTCACGGAGAGTGGGTAGGGAATAAAAATAAATAAATAAAATAATATTACCCAACTCCGATCTCAACGAAAATTGCGTTAAAAAAATAAAAGATTTAGGTTCCAGCGGTGGCAAGGCGATAGTTCCACGCCTGGTGGAGAGTCAGACAAATAAGTCGATGACACGTAAAGGTAAAACAAAAAATCAAAAATTTGATCAAGACGGAAAAACTCAGCCGCAGACAGCAAGAATAAAAATCAACCCCTACGGGCATTCCCTAAACGGGACACAACCAAATGCGTGCGAACACGCTCTCTACGGCACCTGTCAGGCCGCTACGCCATGGCGAAATAGACCAAAGAAATAAACAAGGCTAACAAACACTTAATGAGAAAACATTTAAAAAAAAGTTCTGCCAAACCGCTATTCGAGAAACAAAGTTTAGCGGAACGAAAAAACAAACAAAAAATTAAAAAAATCTTAACTGACTGACGCCGAGTCCAGTCCCTCGACACTGAAGCCTGGCAGGATGACGGCGTCCAGGTGATGCGCGAATCTATTCTTCACTCTGTTCCGCACAGCCACGACGGCTGTGCGGAACCGTGGCTGCGCGGAACAAAGTGAAGAATGGATTGGAGCAGCGATGCGCGAGAAGATAATCAAGGCGTTACATGCCTCGAGCTTCATAACGGGAGAGGAGCTTTAGAGGTAGTTTCTGTAGTTACTCAACCTTCCTCTTTGACCTTCCGTTTTTCAAAAGAACACGCGAGCCGGCGCTAACTTTTCAAACTGGCCCATCTTCGCGCTAACGTTTCAAACTGGCCCATCTTCGTGTGTGCGTCTGCGAGATTTTTGTCCCGCGCCGCCGTTTTTAGCGCGCACGGGGCGTTGTTTTGGCCGGCAGAACTGTTGCTGACCGTTGATATTGTAAGGCCGTGGTGTCCACATCCTCCCAGGCAACAGTTTCTTTGCTTTCCCTTATGAAATACTCTGACTGACTGACTCCTCCTAGGTGGCCGTCACTGTTCGCCGCGTCAACGACACATTCGTACTATTTCCCTCCTCGTGACACAGGGTGCGCTGCTTGCTTTACTGTCACGGGCCGTCCTATCTAACACAACGCGCGCGAAAGGTCGTGGTCATCTGCTGGTTCCGAAAGGGCGGGACGTTCACATAGGCCAATGAAGGCCCCGAATCAATACGACGTCTGCCGATTTCTACAGATTAAAAATTTACGACGCCAGCTGGTCTGTTAAGAAGTGTTGCTTTCTATTTTGAACTCCTCCAATGTAGCTTGCCGCCCACAATAAGATTTAAATGATCAATAAATATAACAGGGTGGAACTACTGTATTTCATTTTTATATAGGAACGTTGAAAAAAGGCAAAAATATTTCAAATTTGTGAAGACGCGCAATTCGCAAGTCCGTTTCGAGCCGTAAAAACACGTTTTTTGTACGATATTGATGCTCAAATAAAGAACATAGAAACAAAACACACACTTTCTCGGCTTTCTTATCGAGTAAACAAAGATCATATCTACATTTTAACAAAAAATGAAGAAAAAAAATGTTTTTTTTTAGAAAATTGATTTCAAAATTGGCATTTTTTGGTTTTCGCATGACATTAACGTAAACGTACCGCAAATGGAATTTTATACAGCTGAGTGATTTTATAATATATATAAAGAGCATGTTTTGGGCTTTCGAAAGACATAAAATGTATCGACATAACCCAAGTATATAGCCAGTATTTAATTGTCTAAGTTCGTCAACAACTAACCGAGGGGGCGTTGTTGACACTTTTACAGAAAAAAGAAAAACGCCTAAAATTATTTTATGGTATTAGAGCCTTTTACCTGTGCTTAAAGAGTGCTTGAAAATATTTAATACAATGTGGACTGAAAATCCAAGACGGGAGATCGAGCGAAACATCCGACCCACGACGGATGTGAAAAACACTGTTTTCCGCCGCAGTCTCTTTTAAAATTCATTAGTCGAGAACAAAAAATTCGACAAACTTGCGGTTTGTGGCTACTACGTTTTTAGAGACGACGCCATAACAAATATTTTTTTCAGCGAAATTAAAAATTCGACCCTTTATATATATATATATATATATATATATATATATATATATATATATATATATATATATATATATATATATATATATATATATATATATATATATATATATATATATATATATATATATATATAAGTCGCAGTAACAACGCTTCGAAGTGCGACACCATTACTGTATATTCAACATTTTGCGCTATCTCTCTCTCTATGTCTCTCTCTCTCTCTCTCTCTCTTTATATATATATATACGATGAACTATATGCTCACTACTATATAAAATAGGTCGAAACTTTTTAACACCGAAGAACTCAAGCTAGACAATATTTTGGAGTAGACATGCACTGTTGTAGGTGACCCAGTGTGCGCTAGCTTTGTACATAGTAATATATTAATTAAAAATGTTAGTTACCCTGGTAACTGACCCAACAAAAGGTATAGCAGCGCCATAGAGTGTCATGATGCTTCCGGCTGCAAATGCTGTTCATTCAAAAAAGAAGGTAGTGAGTAGCATAAAAGGAGACATATTATTAAAACGAGAAACATATGAGTAATCATACGCTTACAAGAAGTTCTGTGCTTTACTTATGGTTGCTGCCCATGCAACAGTGGGTTAAAGTATTGTTCTTGGTAGAAATAAAATTGATATACTTCAGCGCACTTGTTAGTTATTATCTTTACATTCAGCTGATGAACGCCTTCAGTATAATTTGCTATGGGCTCCATATACCTTAAAAAATGTGCTGTTTTAAGCATGTGCTTTGCCATCAACTGAAATTGACCTATGTCAATTGTTCGTGGGACCATTTATATCGACAAAGAAGAATGAAAGGTAATTGTGAATGTTGTGATGGTTTTTTTACTACAAGGCCGCTTGCGGTATTGAATGATAAGAAACGCGATAGCTGGGAGTAATGTTCCAGAAAGGTTCATACCTAGGCATATCGTCACTCTTGTGGCTTGAAGTTCAGTCAGCGTGAAATTCTGTGACACGACGTCAGTATAAAGCACAGCGGCTTGAGAATTTATGATTGACGATATCGTACTGTGAAGAAAATGATCCAGTGAGTTAACGCTCTCATTGTAAACCGCGCTGCTAAAGTAAAACAAAAGCAACATTCACAGTAGAAAAGCATTGGTTTTTTTATAGTTTAGGTACCCAGCACCTGTCACGTTCCAACTAAAGAAAGGCGAAATATATTAGCAATCCGAGAATCAATGTTTAAATAACACTCAGTTGCCTGACTCCAGTTGCTCTGATATTATTTACCCCTCGGATAGCGTTTTGCCCAGCAATACATATCTGATAGATATGGTTATAAAATGTGCACAATAAAGATACCCTTGTAGGCGCCGAGCGCCAAGAAGAGAAGAAGAAGGCGCAAGGTCGGGGTAGCTCGCGACACTCGACTGAGCGTGCAGCACGGCCGACGATCTCGGTGGGTTCCGAAGGTATCCCTCATAGCGTTAGATATTATAAAGTGCAGATAGTGTAAATAAATGTGCAGGACCTACATTTGGTCTCATACATATTTGGTGACCCGACAAAGGCACGCATTCTTCAGCGTTTCCGCCGCCCTCAATACGAGACATGGCTACTGGACAACCCAGCGGAGATGTCGGTACGGTTCGTCTTCGACTCCCACAGTTTTGGCCATCTGACCCCCTCCTATGGTTCACTCAAGTGGAGGCTCAGTTTTCCACAGCAAAGATCACGGGACAACTGACGAAGTTCCACCAAGTCATTGCAGTTTTGTCACCAGAAGTCGCAACAGAGGTCCGGGACCTTATTCTCAAGCCACCAAATCAGAACCCGTACGACACCCTCAAAGCGGAACTGGTGAGAAGAACGTCCATTTCCGAACAACGACGACTACAGCAACTGCTGACAACGGAAGAACTTGGCGATAAAACGCCATCCCAGATGCTTTGACGCCTCCAGCAACTGCGTGGTGAGTCTTCTACTACATTTGACCCTTCGCTTCTTCGAGAGCTCTCTCTCCAGCGGCTACCGGCGACTGTCAGGATAGTGCTAGCACCAACAACGAACATCACCATCGAAGCTTTGGCAGAGCTCGCGGACAGAGTCGTTGAGGTAGCCTCACCGGCTATATCAACGGTTGCTACAGACCCTCTGGCTGTTAGCAGATCGCAGAAAGAGAACAGCGGCACAAGAAAACCTCTGGTCCCAGATGTCATCGAGGACCTGCGGATGCAGTTCAACCAGTTGACAACGCAAGTGGCCGTACTCATGACCGCTGCTCCATCTAGATCTCGACAGCGTTCAAGGTCTCGTTCTTCACAGTTCGGACGTTCCCCACCGCGACCCGGATCCCCTCCACCAGGTATCTGCTGGTACCACTGGAAGGTTGGGGACAAAGCACAAGAATGTCGAGCTCCATGTACGGCGTCGGAAAACGGCCCAGCGCGCCACTAGAGGCGGCGCGCCACTAGAGGCGGCGCGCCACTAGAGGCGACGCGCCATTAGAGGCGGCTAGTCGGAGCGCTCACTCTACCTCCCGCCTGTTTTTTGTCACAGACAAAAACTCTAAACTACGATTTCTGATAGACACGGGTGCCGAAGTGAGCATTCTCCCCGCGCCGCCAAGCATATCGCCGAGCAAGAGACAGCCATGTACACTACAGGCAGCCAATAAGACACCTATTCCAACTTATGGCGAATCTTCCCTGACCCTCGACATAAGGCTTCGCCGAACCTTCCGATGGATATTTCTCGTCGCGGCTGTCTCTTACCCGATACTCGGCGCAGACTGCCTTCGTCACTACGATCTCCTGGTAGACATGCTTCATCTTCGGCTAATAGATGACACCACTCACTTGACTGTGCAAGGCATTGATATGAAGTCGTCACTTCATCCGTCGATCATCCCTGATCCTCCTCTTTCACCCTACGATAACCTGCTCAACGAGTTCAAGTGTCTAACATGTCCCAACAACTTTTCCCGACCCGTATCACATGACGTCACCCACCATATCGTAACGACGGGTGCTCCGACCTATGCTCGACACGACGACTTGCTCCAGAACGTCTGGAGATCGCCAAGGCAGAGTTCGAACACATGCTGAAATTGGGCATCATTAGTTCTTCTTCGAGTTCATGGGCCTCGCCTCTGCATATGGTACCTAAAAAAGAGCCCGGAGACTGGCGACCTTGCGACGACTACCGCGCCCTTAACAACGCCACACTACCAGACAGATATCTGATACCACACATCCAGGACTTTTCGCTATCCCTTCACGGCTCAACCATTTTTTCGAAAATAGATCTCGTTAAGGCCTACCACCAGATACCGGTAGAACCTGCAGATGTTGCTAAGAAGGCCATCACGACACCGTTTGGGCTGTTTGAGTTCCTTCGAATGCCCTTCGGACTCAAAAATGCCGACCAAACCTTCCAAAGGTTCATCGGCACCGTCCTCAGAGGATTGCCTTTCTGCTTTGCCTATGTCGATGATTACCTAATCTACAGTCGAAACGAGATTGAACACATCCAACATCTGCGACTACTTTTCCAGCGCCTCGCCGAGTAATGTGTTAACATCAACAAAGGAAAATGCCAACTCGGGACATCACATCTAGAATTTCTAGACCACGAAGTAGATCAACACGGCATACGGCCCCTTCCAAGTAAAGTTCTGGCGATCAGCAATTTCCCAACACCCACAACCATGCGCCACCTTCGCGAGTTCCTTGGACTGGTGAACTTTTATCGGCGATTTGTTCCGCAGAGCGCTGAGATTCTGTTGCCCCTCACTTGTCGGCTCAAAGGGACCAAGACACCCTCGTCTCCTGTGCAGTGGACACCAATCGCAGAACAAGATTTCAGCCGAGCGAAGCTGGAACTAGCAAATGCGACGCTTCTGTCACATCCCCAGCACAACACTCCAACTGACATCATAGTAGACGCCTCCGACGTCGCCGCACGAGCAGTCTTACAACAACTAATCTGCACTGTCTGGAAGCCAATTGCTTTCTTTTCAAGACAACTGACGTCGGAAGAACAACCTTACAGCACTTTCGGGCGTGAGCTGTTAGCAATATACTCTTCAATCCACCATTTTCAAACTTTTCTTCAAGGAAGAGAGTTCTTCGTGCTCACAGACCACAAGCCCCTCACGTATGCTCTACAAAATGGCACAGACGCACACTCACCTCGCGAAACACGGCACTTGGCTTATATTGCCGAATATACGACCGACAACCGCCATGTCAGAGGCATCCACAATCCTGTTGCTGACGCTTTGTCCCGGAGCACTCCAATTTCCTGCGGACTTGGTTTCACTCCTGCTGTCGACTATGACGCAATAGGCCTTACACAGCAGCAGGACCAACAACTTAGACATCTACGAGAATTCCCTGGTCGGCTTGCCTTCGAGGATATTACTTTACCTTCATTCAGCACAGGAGTAGTCTGCGACGTCTCGACCGGTACACCAAGACCATTCATACCTGCTAACTTTCGAAGGCAAGCTTTCGACTCCGTACACGCCTTATCTCATCCCGGTATTCGTGCCACTCAACATCTAATGACTGAACGCTTCCTCTGGCCCGGAATCCACAAAGATGTCCAAAGCTGGACTCGAACCTGCATGAACTGCCAAAAATCGAAGGTCCAACCTCACACCTCTGCACCGCTACAGGCATTTCCAACCGCGAGAAAGCGCTTCGATCACATCCACATCGATATCGTGCGACCCCTACCACCATCTGAGGGCTACCGATATCTTCGTACATGCGTGGATCGGTTGACCCGCTGGCCAGAGGCATTTCCCATTCAAGATATCCGAGCAGACACCGTAGCACGCACTTTCGTTCAAGGATGGGTGTCCCGATTCGGCATCCCATCTACTCTCACAACGGACCGGGGACGTCAATTCGAATCCGCGCTCTTCCGACAACTTCTATCACTCTTGGGAACAAAACGAATACGAACGACTGCCTACCACCCTTCCGCAAATGGTCTCGTCGAACGTTTTCATCGCTCATTGAAAGCGGCGCTGATGGCACAATCCAACCCAAATAACTGGAACACAAGCTTGCCGATCGTCCTCCTTGGACTTCGGGCTGCTTTGAAGCAAGACCTTGGCTACAGTCCAGCCGAGTTGGTATACGCCTTTACCCTACGCCTACCCGGATAATTTTTCACATCTGGTATGGAAGAGCCAGCTCCTGATCCTATGACATATGCCAATCAGCTGCGAACGATAATGCGAAATCTCCGACCCACTTCACCCCGTAAGCAATCACGAGCTCAAGTGTACGTATCGAACGACCTTGACACGTGCAGCCACGTATTTCTACGCAGAGACGGCTCTAAAATATCGCTTCAACAACCATACACCGGGCCGCATAAGGTGCTCACAAAAGAAGCCAAGACTTTTACAATCGACTACAATGGACGCCCAGAAACCGTCTCCATTGACCGCCTGAAACCCGCTCATCAGGAACCGCTTTGTAATACGAACCATGCCATTCAGGTTTCCACCATTCCCGCTTGACCGACCACTGATCACCACTGCCTCACATCACACCGATCCCCTCGATCTGATCAAACCTACATAGAACACCTCCAATGCACACAAGTACCTCAAGAATCCAATAGACCCAGCTCTGCTTATTCCGAAAACAACCGCAGAGACTCCGGTCAGCTTGGATCTAGACAATCAAACTCTCCGTCAAACACGACGACTAATATTCACCGCAACCAAACAAGCACACGCGATTCCCTCCTAGCTCCACCTCGTCAAGTGACGTGGTGTTTACTAGGGTGCCTTCATGTGCGCTTTGCTTGGGGTGGTGACATCTGGCCATTTTGTTTCTAACGTTTCTTTTTATTTTTTGTTCTCAAGCGCGTGAAAGAGCGTGTCCCTGCACGCGCTCGTGGCGTTGACTGTGCTACAGCGACATTTTGTTTCCTGCTATTTCTTCGTATTGTTCCTGTGAGCGCGTGCTGTCGGCATCGGGTACCACAAACGATGGCATCACCCTAAACAGAGGGACATCGAGGCACTTTAGTGTTTACCACCATCCTACGGTCATGCTGGCACCGCGGGGAGAGAGGGGAGGGAGAGTATTGTAGGCGCCGAGCGCCAAGAAGAGAAGAAGAGGAGCGCAAGGTCGGGCTAGCTCGCGACACTCGACTGAGCGTGCAGCACGGCCGACGATCTCGGTGGGTTCTGAAGGTATCCCTCATAGCGTTAGATATTGTAAAGTGTAAATAGTGTAAATAAATGTGCAGGACCTACATTTGGTCTCTACACCCTTTTATGCAACAATATATTTAATGCGAATAGCATTCGTTGGATACTTCACACACTGTTGAATCCATGCTATATATCTATCTATCTATCTAGTGCATCTATCTGGCTATCTAACACTCTGTACGCCGAACGTAGAAGTCGATAAATAATGATAAAAACACCAGATTGCTGCTGGCGGGTATTCACAGAAACCGTATGAACCTTTGATCAGCAGGCAGACGCGCTAACCACAGAGCTACTGAAGGCAGTCGTTCAGGCACTTGCTTGCAAACACCTGTTTATATGCATTTACCATCGCGCGCGTTCCATGCACGAGGGCTCTTTCCGCTCTCGTGAGGCTTAGCACTGTCGCCTCGTAGCTCACCATCTGCCGCAAGCTCGGGCACGAGGGTAAGATGCAGCAGAAGCCTTGTTGAGCCACCCTCACGCAGAGCGGAATGAGCCCCTGTGCATGGAACACGCGCGAACAGATAGCTGCCACAGCGCTGTAAGGCGCGTCCTATGCAGTAAAGCTATAAACAACCGTTTAGAGTACCGTTGGTTGAGACTAGCTGAGACTGCTCAAGAAAGTCTGGTCGGTACCACGTTGAGTGTTAGATGCGTCGGCGACGATGCTTTGTCTTCGCCGTTTACCCGAGTGACACAAACGCACGTGCTGGGCTGCGGAGATCGTGCGCAGGGTTACTGTGAAAGTGTCATGCAAATACAGAATCGCCTTAACGAGTCCGGGCTGGCTGTATCGTTTAAGAAGTGATGCCGGCTACGCTGATGATCGCGCATAACTCCGCACCGATTCTGACTGCTATTCAGCATTAACGTAGACCTACATCATGGTCCCTAAGGATGGGTTCTGCAACGATTTTTATGTATTTTAATGACTGATTTACTGAACTGCTTTAAGCAATGAGTTATAGGTTAGAAAGCTGTTCCATTTGCCAGGATTTGTCTATTCAATGTATGTATTTTTTTAATTCATTCCACATACTATCATTCCTCATGAGGACTCTTATTTGAGCTGGGAAAAGGAAATCATTCAACATAAGAACAATCATACAGACTATAAATAGAGTGCCATTATATTACAGACATATATTAATATATTTTATTTCAAGTAGCCGGCTGAAGGGAAAAAATTAACCTGGCACACTGAAACACACAAGGCTTTGAGACGACATAGTAGAATTACATATTGTTCGAGCGAAAAATACATTTTAAAGCATCCCGTGGTGAGCCCATAGTCTTAGTGGTACCGACCGTGTTTTTTCGTTGTACGTCTTGATCAGTATAGTGTCTCATAAGAACTTTACAGAAATAACGTAATGTGGATACTATGCATGGGGCAGAATACCCGGTCCTGGGACGTCAATATACTTATAGGTGTGTACAGGTAATTCTGTGATTAATGGGATTTCAGAAATCTCCTGCGCAGTAAAATTGGACGAAATGTACTACGCAAAATGGGGTTTACACTTGACTTAACATTCAGACATTCCTAGTGTTGCTACAAAGCAAGTTTACCAGTGAAAGTATTTTGCTATTAGATCTCGCAGTAAAAGCGCAAGGAAACCGAGGAATCTTATATTTCAAGTATTATGTTAAAATAGACGCTCACTTGTTTGAATGTGCATCGATTATTAGAAAGTACGCGTTTATATATATATGTTCAATGCTGGAATATATGTCGCTACGTTGTGCTACCACGTCAGAGTGCCAGGTGCGACCAGGACGTCACGTGACAAAAGTTCAAGTGACGTAGCAGTGTCCCGCAACACCGTGACGTTATTTGAGAAGAGACATCACGCCGCGGGACGTTAAATCGTCACATGACGTCATGGTGTTACGTTGCAGTATGTCGACGCGTGATACCGTGACGTCACGTGCATTGACAGCCCTGCATAATACAAACCTTGGGATCGGGATCCACCGGAAAATATCGCCTGTAAAGGATGTCGCCGTAAAAAAGAACTTATTGTAACACTTCATATACATTTGACTCACGCATAAAGCGTCTTTCCTCAACGGATTGACCCAACAGCATAACGAGCGCAGCAGATCCAAACAGATCAACACAATCATACGAGGCATTTTTCGTCTGTAAGTTTTATGCGAATCATCATGGTAAGTTAATTTTATGCTCAAACAACATTCAAGCATATAGCTTATGAAGAAGACATTTCAACTGAAGATATCTAAGAAAAGTCTAACATAAAGCGTATCAATTCAAATATCACTGATACCGTGCAAACGAAGCCTCCTGATGCTACGTAAACCTTTTTCTAATTACAAACAAACAAATTATAGAGCCCATTCACTTGACAGGAAGAAGGACCAGCGAAGCTGTTATCTTTACAACTTTACGACAACTTTAAGACAATGCTGAACAGCACACATTCGCGCTTTTGAGCGCGCCGATGATCCCCTGTAGGCGGTCTCTTCCTCTGCAGAGCAAACAACACGCGGCTCACCGGTGGCGAGTCCAAAGGGCAACTAATAACGTCGCTAGGAAATGGCTACGTAAAGAGATAAAAGAACACAGCCGTTGATTGGTAGCTTGGTTTTACAGCGACGTTATAGCGTATTGCTGTATTGCTTAAATAAAGACAGAAACAAACATACATAAAGACGATGAGGTCTTTCAAGACACGACGTTGTAAGTTCTAAACCCAATTTTTCGAGGCACACCTCGAGGACAGTTTTTTACGACTGAGCCCAAGTCTCTTTATCAGCATTGCGGAAGCGAAATAAAAAGGTTAGATCGGGGCGTTCTGATCTCAGTGTCGTCACAGCTCATCTTAGCTGAGATAAGTCATAGGCCGAAGATGATAACGAGGAGTCAAGACCTCACTACCTCATAATGCCAAGGAAGGCTGATTCATGCGAGGGGCCCCTCTTTTTGTTTATACTTGCCACAAAAAATCTGAACGAAAAAACGCCTTCCAAACTGAAGTTTTTTTTTTTTTTGTTAACGATTATGGACGTATTTTTTCAGATCCTAGCACATAACAGCTTCGCTGTAAAATGATTCTTCTTTTTTTCCCCAGAAATTTCAAGTGTCAGTGATTCTGCTTATACTGACCTAGATTACTGGTATCGATTGTTTTGTTCGTGATTTTATACGAACTTTTATTTTGTATATTTCGGTGCTGGGCATGATTTCGTATAACCATCAATCCTGTAAGATCCTGAAGGTTAGTCATTGCTATCAATAATGATGTGAATAATATAATAAGTTAATGAAATACCTAGCTCAATGTGCCCTGAGTACAGACATGAAATTGTGTGTTTACGGACCTCACATTGCATTTCACTTTAAATAACTGTTGTTTTTTTTCGCTTTTTGATGCGCGGAGATTGTATGCGTTTCGTCGCAAAAGAGGATTCGATGGGTAATGATGAAAAGCGACAAAAACCTTTCGACTCAAACACCACAAGTGTCTATTATCATAACCGCCTTCCAATAAGTGATTCCGAGTACATCTGTTTTTTCGTTATATATATATATATATATATAACATCTGAATTGCGGAACAATCTGAAAGAATCAGCGCCTGCACAGAGATCTCCCAGTCGTTTACCGAGTGTGCATTATTGTGGTAGATTTTTGCGAAATGAAGTTTAAGGCACATAGTTCCCTTCCCTTAAAAAATTAGACCAACAAACTTGCCAGGATGAGCGCCGGGCGGACTCGCAGACGACGGAGTTTGCGGCGCTTCTAACATGTGGCGCCACCTCCCGTTAGGCACGGCAAGCAGACGGCGCAATGCTGTCTGCTGGCTGCGCATGCATAACCTCCTTTTATCGTTCGCAAACATGTATTTCAAGTTATGCATGCATCTCAGTTTTATGTTACAGATAATTGTACAAAGGCTGCAGCTGTTGTAGGTTTTTAATAACTGTTGGGAATTTCATTACAGAACGCGTTTGAACAGCGCATAATATATCGACTTTCAATTTGGACGTTATTTTATTTCTAAAATGACGAATTTTATTATAACAAATTCATAGTAATGATACGTGTGGCATCTAGGCGGTCTAGGATGAGAAAATAACAAAAACATCACTGTTCCTTGTGGTGGCTTATCAGTATCGGCTCCCGTAATTCCTTGCAATATAAATCTATACTAAAATTTACATAGTTGCAAATTGTTTTTAATACAGCTGTACAGCTTTGTTTGCTTGTAGGATCTTTTAAGTATTGCTTTTTCATACGATGTAAGGAAAGCAGCGACCGCTACATGGGTTTTCAGACTTGAGGTGATAAGACAATGCCGCTAGTGCTGTTGGTTCTTGAAGTGATTCTACAGTTAGGATTGCTTGCAGCAATTGCATTTTATAAATATGTATGGCCTTCAAAGAAAGAATTTTAACCTGCCCCTGATTCTTCTCGTTCTCGCTTTTAAGGGTGGCTTTCGGCAGCCGATTGTGTTAGAAACAAAGTTTAATTGGTAGATGGTGTCAGTCGCTGCCCTTGTCGTATTCTCAGAATTCACTATGCTTGTTTTCTTTTAAACCACAAGATCACCCTCTTATGGATCATTCATCCGTTTTCTACATGGTTCTTTTGATTTGTGTCAATAAAAAAAACAGTTCGACATAACCGTAGGTTATCTAAAAGTGTGCACGCAAGTTTTACAAAATCTGCTTGCGATATCTCTGAAAAGTTTGAAGCTCTAAGGAAGTTACCAGTTAAATGTGTAAAGCTGCTTTTGCCTATAACATGCGCGTTCCTTTTTGTTGTGTTACCCAAATAAAAATATGATTTTTTTGGTGGGCCCTAGGGCTAGCTCAGGGACCATAATGATTAGAAAAAGGTCGAAATTCGTAAAATGTTTAGACAATAACTACAAAAGTTATCACTCTCCTTTTTCAACTTTATTTTTGGGGTAATACATAATTTTAGAATTCACGCGCGTCCTCATTATAGTCTGACCGTGATGTAAAATATTTGCGAAACATTATAGTGGTCTAAGGAGAGGAAATTGTAATCATTGCATATGGCTTCAACCTAAAATGAGCCTGCAAATCACACGGGTGACGTCGATCCCTCCGGCCGGCTCCGCAACTCAGGTATCTTCCCCGCAGGGGACGTCAGCAGATTGACGTGAGCAGGGTGAGGGATAGACGCCAGACGCAATCTCTGAGGGCTTAATTTTAGTTTGAAAACATGTAGATGGATGTCATTTCTCGCCCTGTACAGCTCACTACGATTTTGTTAATAAAAGTTGTCGTCAGTGCTAGATTATATTAAGGTGGAGCGTCAAAACGCCCACTTCAACCATGCCCCAGTAGTAAAATAGAAATGTTATTCAAGACTGCTAGTTCATTACGTAATAAAACTTGTGTCGCAGATTGTCCTGTAATTGTGCTGCTACGTAAAACATTCTTGGTTTAGCGCTGGTGGTGCTAAACCACTAACGTTAAACCAAGTGTTTAGTGGAGTTACTGGACTAAGTGATTGAGTTTGTGTAAGCTAGAGTTATACTTAGAGTAAATTCCCGTTCACACTCTTGCGAGATAAGACCGAGTAGAGACCAGACGGTGTCTTACGACTCAGCTCCACTGTAGCGCATCTTGTTCTAAGAAGTCGGAAAAGGCTTAAAAACCGGTCTGGTACCTCTCGGTCTTACTCGGTTGCGAGAGTGTGAACGGCGCTTTAGAGTGAGTTACAGTTAGTTAAACTTAGAAAGAATGTTAGAGTTAGGATTATTTAGAATTAGGGCTATTTAGTGCTAGGGTTAGTTAGAGTTCGGTTTAAAGTAAGAGCTAGGTCAAAATTTGTGTTAGTTAAAGCTAGAGTTAGAGTTAGAGTTATGTTAGAGTTAGTAAGAGTTAGTAAGAGTTAGTGCTGTTAACTCCACTTTTCATGTGTCAATTTTACTAAATGTAGCGGGTAAACTGAATTTATGTAGGTCACGGGACGTTAATTTTCCCGCTAAATTTAGCGGGGAAACTGTTTTTTATAAGTCAGGTGACATGGAGTCATGTGACATCATTTTCCCCGCTAAACTGAGAGGAGAAACTGAATCGGTGTTGAGATCACGTGACAGCAATTTTCCTGCTATATCTAGATGGGGAATCTGAATTTCCGCGTAGGTCATGTTGCCATGTCACGTGACATCGATTATTCTGTTAAATTTAGCGGGGAAACGGAATGTGCGTATATGTCATGTGACATAAATTATGTGACGTCATTTTCCCCGCTATATTTAGCGAATAAATTCTTAGTTACGCTTTTTAAGGCTTCACTTCAATCTGAAAACCTAGCCCATAAACGCTTCACGCTAAAAAAAAAAAACAAAAAACAATTGGCACAGTTCTCTAGTAGCCGTCATGGGTGCCACCTTATCCCAGTACTAAGCCTCATAAATTTCCCTACTTTTTCTAAAATCTGATCCCAATAAGATGAAACACCCAGCACACTAGCGTCTTCTTATAACCTACTAAATTGTACAAGGTTGTACAAGAAAAAACCAATTGGCACAGTTTTCTAGTAGCCGTCATGGTTGCCACCTTATCCCAGAACTAAGCCTCATAAAATTCCCTTAAGTATTTTTTTTTTTAAATCTGGTCCCCTAAATTAAAACGCCCAGTACACTAGCGTATTATTATAACCTACTAAATTGTACAAGGTTTCTTGTTTGAATTTGGAAATTTAAACGTGTTTTAATATAATGATATCGTTCTAAACGGATCCCCAGTCCCAAAATTTTGGCCGTCGATCAGTTAGTATATTGTCCGCTAAATTTAGTGGGGAAACTGAATTGGTGTTTAGGTCACGTAACGTAAATTGATGTCGCGTGACCTGACGTTAAGTATGCACCAATTCTGTTTCCCCGCTAAATTCAATTGAAAAAATTGAAGTCACGTGAATTGACGCTGCGTGACCTATACCCACTTTCTGTTTGTCCACTAAATTAAGCGAACAAATTTGATGTCACGTGACATGACGTCACATGACCTATACATCACTTCAGTCTCGTCGCTAAATTTAGAGGGAAAATGTGACGTGACCTGTGACCTATACATCAATTCATTTTACCCGTTAAACCTAGCGGGAAAATTAATGCCACGTTACCTGACGTCATGTGATCTATGCATGCTAATTCACTTCCTGAGCTACATTTAGCGGGAAATTAGATGTCACATGACTAGGTGTCATGAGACCCTAACACAAATTTAGTTTTCCCACTCAATGTGTAGGGACTTTCGATAAAAATAAAGGTTGTCCACTCTCCGCAACGACAGTTTAATGCCGTGGATGGCACCTCAAGGAGCATCTCCAACACCCTGTGGCAGGTACCAGGACCTTTTCGGTGGAAGTGGCCGCGGAATTTCAGCTCCCGATTTAAAGAATAAAGCACATAAATCGCCTCTGGAAATTCCCGTATTGCAACTCACTCGATAAGCGAGCCGTGACGTAACCGCATCAGGATGCCGTCTCCTTGGGGCTCTCCTTCCTCTGCCCTCCTCGGCATCCATACACTGCATCCTCAAGTAGCATAAATTGATGTCGCGTGACCTTACGGGACCTATACACAAATTCAGTTTCCCCGCTAAATTTAGCAGAGAAATTGATGTCACGTGACTGGACGTAACAATTGTCTGCGCACGAAGAGAAGGCGCCTTTTGGCGACAAGGCACGGGACGTTGGACATGGCGTCGATGGACGAGGAGGGAATCGTATGGCAGCGCAGGTTCACGAAGGATGATCCGACCCATATCTGACCGGAGCTGATGACTGAGTGAATTGTAGAAGGAAAGACAAAGGAGCTGTTTCGTAGCCTTAGCTTGGAATGTGACGTTTGTTTGATTGACGTTTCGCATCCCTGGGACACTGACAACCAACGGCTGGGACCGGGTGTCAGAAGACGAAGCCCTCGCGATCGGGGTGAAGAGGCTTGCCTGCCCCAACCGCCCTTACAACCGCCTCGGCGCTCATGTTGCTCGCGCTATTGCTTACGGTACAGATAGCAGAGGATCACGGTCCTACCCCTGCGAACCAATCGTCGCGCCATGTACTGTACAACCACGAAAAACAAAAAGAAGAAAACTTGTCATTTTATTGCTGTGCACTTTTTAAACATTATCATCCACTACTCAAATGCTCCGATTTAAAGGATATATGTAATAAGCATTATAACACAAATTTCAGTTCAAGCCACATTTTTAAAGTAAGTATAGAGAGTCTTGGTGCAAAGGAGCTGTTTCTCACTGTTGCTGCTACAGACAATCCCTATAGTCATAATGGCAGCTTCAAAGACGAGTAATAAGTGCCAAAAATGCCCATAACAATGTTTTTATTAAA
Organism: Ixodes ricinus; assembly: GCA_037355805.1. NCBI lineage: Eukaryota > Metazoa > Arthropoda > Arachnida > Ixodida > Ixodidae > Ixodes > Ixodes ricinus. The sequence goes on from JAZHYW010029489.1 coordinate 99,994, forward strand.
ATAGTAAAAACTAAAAGTGTAATAACAGAATAATATTTACTAGGTCTCTGGGATTCAAACCCTGCACCTTCGCTCTCCTACACTCTCGAAATTAAAGTCTTAACCAACCCAACCACTGAGGAAACCTATCTTGCATTAACTAAACGTTGAATCTCTTAGTAAGAGGAAGTTCTATCGTGTTTTGTTCTTAATTTTATTTCTTATTTGCTGACTCCAACTTCATACATTTGCTATCTCTATGGCGCTCCTGCCAGGCACTATCGCGGTTATTGTGTTCATTTATAAAGCCTCGGCACGCTTCCTCCTTACCGAGAAATCGCTGTTTTGGTAACAAAGCGAGACTGTTGATGTCGGCCGTCGGTCGTGTCTTACGGTTCAAAAGCCGCATTACGTTTAGACCGCAGAAGACTCGCATACGCGCAGTTGGTACAGGAGGGCGCATCGTACCGTTACTGTGGAAAAACGGTTCTCTAAAACTCTCTATTAGCAACAACAGCTTGTTGCAAAATTAAGGACCAACGGAGAGGAAACCAAGGACAAACTGCGCTAAATTACATGTTTATTCTACTTCTATGCAATAAGCCGGACCATGGTTCAAAGGAAGAAAATACCCTGCCAATCTGCGCTCATCACAGTGACTTTTTCGCCAAGTAGTTTAATCCTTTGGTGGATAGAGAAACAGAAGGGGTGCTGATACACTTGTTATCGAGTTGCGCCATCCTCTCCGCCTCAATATTTATATTTATTTTAAGGGTCACCACTTTGTGACTTTACAGTGCATTTCGTGAACTTCGGATCAAAACCAGGGTCTCGGCAGTGAAACCCTACACTGCCAGAGACAGTCTTGTTCGTGTTGTTATGATGCTCTCGCAGCCGATCGTTGAGACATCTGCCAGTTTGTCCGACATACATCTCGGGTGTCTCGGGAGAGTGGCTCGATGTTGTAGGGAAGGGAACCGAAAGAGGCACGACTTCATGATTTAATGGCTGCAGTCTCTTGTTACGTCACAATTTTCGTCAAAGAAGTTCGACTGCGTGATTAGTGTTCAGTCGACATCTTTTCTGGATGCGCATACTCTAAAATCCACACTTGATTAATTCACACTCAAATAAATCTTCGATGTACTGCCCACTTAGGCGTTCTTTAGGATACTGCATAACATAATGGCCCAATGGTGTCACTAAGTGTACTAGTTTGCACCTAAATATCCGCCAATTTCAGCAGATTGTCAATCTTGCTTCTCCTTAGTGTCAAATTTAATTCATACCTATGATTCCCATTTCTTGAAGTAAGTGTGCTCATGTAGTGAATAATACCATGTAGCCGCCGAGACAACTCCAGCAAGAAAAAGTCCGGAAAATCCGGAAATTGTGCGAGGTGCTTCTTCACGTAGAATGGCAGCAGCTGGAGTCAATTTAAAGAACAAACCATGTGACATGCTAAAGGTTCTGTAGTTCTGGTTTGAAATTATTTTCTCCACAAATTGTACTGTTGTTCAATAAAATCCCAGGTTGTATTCATTGTAAGAATATTAAGTCTTGATATATGAATGTTTTCTTGGAAAAACAAGCACGGTTTAATGTAGAATACAAAAAAGAAGGCTCAATATCTCACTTAAAGAAACGGTAATGCAGGTTGATCAAATACATAGTCATCACTCACCTGCTCAAGCTGCTTAATGGCACCTGATAATTGGGGGTCGCAGTTCCTGAACCAGTAAGTTATTAATATTCCCATCCCTGTTACGCTTGAATAATATAATGATAATAGTAGTACCATTCCAAATCGTGCACGTCCTGCAAACACAAATCATGATCAATATAATTTGGTATTTTGATGAAAACCATCCTCAGTGTTGTTAAGGCCTGCGCATCATGATGTTGCGTTTTATCTTTCCTATATCATGTGATATCAATTTTGCGTTGTAAAAATGGGGATAATTGCAATACAAAACACTTAGCGGAAATGTAATGTCCTGAACATTTGCTCGGTATTATCTCCGTGTTGTATTAAGGTCTGTTTTTGTTTTCTAGATGTCAAGATAGTGAGACGGAGTATTGCACTCTTCCAGCTGCTAGTAGTTGCTGCTGCCATAGACGATTCGCCTCTTATCAATGATTTTAAACAGAGCAAATAGATTTACAACTTTGACAAGGTAATATATCTGGATTAGGTCCTTGTTACCTCTAAGATATGTGATGTTTGACTTTGTAAGGAAGTAGAAAATGCTTCTGCAATTTTCATCGAATGGTTTAAATAGTACTATAAACGTTGCACATAACTCAATAAGAGAATATGGTTATTTTAGAGTGGTAATAATCAAACAACAATATATTAAAAAATTGTGGTCAATCCTAAGTTTCATTTGCTATTCAAATTATATGGTATTTTACCTACTTTAGGCCCCGCGCCCATGCCACACTAAGGCCTAACTAAATTTGCATTAACAATGTTTCAAACTGCGAAACTACCATGTCCATTCATGACCAACTTTTTTACACCTATGCAGAATTTTTCACAGTGAAATGCTATGTGGGATTTCTAAAGTAATCTGCAATACATTGTACCGTTGAATAGTGAGAATTGAAATGGGGATGCTGGCTCAAATTTGAATGCGAGGTGCGAACGGACGGCCCATCGAAATTTAACAATCATATGAACCACTATCAGAAGCCATTATTTCTTCTATGTGGCAGGCTTTTCTGGTCTCTCTCCTGTGCAGTGAAGGTTCAAGTTCATGTCCGACGAGCTTATATCTAGAACCTACAACACCCATTATTGCAATTAATATCTGATATGTTTTATTATTTAATCATTGAATTTTTAAAAATACCTTTTTGCTTCTTCGAGAGTCCTGGATGCCAGATATCGTTGAACTACCATCTGATCCATACCAGATCGGTATAATATGAATCGCGAACAATCCTATTAGGCAGGACCAGGCATTTTCGTCTTTCGTAAAGTCCAGGGCTGTGCTAGGAGGGAGCCGGACATGCATTAACACAAATATCCGTAAGACGGGTAATCACTACAAATAAACTGTGTATGATAGGACTGAATAATTGTTTTTCGACGTGTCAATAGGCGATATTGAAACAGGAGAAATGGACATGTTAAGATCTGCTCTATTGTAGTGACCGCTTCTTCCTTTTCCTCCTTTATCTGCAATCGTTCACTGTCCAACAAACAAAACACTAACCCCCCCCTCCCCTTTTCACGAAAAATGAGTTGCGTGATTATGGAGTTAAATTAAAATCTACGCATGCACATTTTAAACCTGGACACTTAGGCAATGTAAGTGTTACAGGAATGGCCATCGGGAATGTGTAGCACACGTTCCCTTTCGTTGTTTACGTTAGAATTTTCACTTCTGACTCGATATGGCTCGAAGTAGCGCGATAAAAGTTTGGGAGAGCGGCCAGCTTAGCGGACGGAAAACCAGATCAAAATAAGGTCCCCAATTCACTCACGCAATGTAAGTCGTTGCTGACAGGCTGATCTGAAGCTTCTGACATGTCCGCGTGCGATAAAAGGTGAGGAGGCAAGATTCTTCATTCCGGCGACGAAGAATATACTAAAAGGAGCTGCGTCTGATACAACGGAGGGTAGGACCATGTCGAGGAATCTAAGTGTTTGTCGTCCATGAATAATGTAAAATATCGAATATTGCGTTGTCTCGTTAATAGCAGTGTTATAAATATATGTCACAAAAGAAAGCATTTTTTCGCAGCTTTCCTGATCGTGCTGACTATATATTCCGAGGATCAAGGAAAGCATACCATTCAAACGTTCTGGTGTACCATTGGTCTGAGAATGGCATGCGGTGGTGTTGCGGTGGATGATTGCACATTGTTGGAGGCGATGTACTTCAGATGACAGAAAGGCTCAACCCCGATCGCTTACAAGTTTTCGGTGGGATCCATAACATTGAGCATTATTGTGGAGAATGAGCGATGCGATTTCTTCAGTATATTTGCCATACAGAGAGAAAAAAACTTGGAGTTTGATTTAATTCTACTTGGAAGCACAAAGGCGGCATGCAGAACGCCCCCCCCTCTCCATCAAAATGCTGGAGGCATAGTGAATGAACATCGATCGCATTCTCATTAGAGACCGCTGATCATGGAATTTGTGAGAATGAGAGTGAAAGAAGCATGCTCTTCCCCTTTACGCCATTCATTGCCGTGAACAATGTACAAGCTCCGCTGCAGTTGCCACGGGGAGCTCGCCCCACATCCGCTGTGTTCACGTCGTCCCCCTCAAGCCTTCATGGACGAAGGCAACGAGGCCACGAACAATGAATTAAAAATAAAGGTCTAATCGGCAAACTTGCGCCGGAGACAAAAGAAAGTACACACGTCGAGAAAGCAGGAGCGAGCGTCTACGGCGGAAGCCGCGAGCGACGGTGCGTCGGCGTGACAGTGTTCTATAGCGAGGGTGAGCCAGTGAATGAATCGGCAATACCGCGCTCTGCTTCTTACCTACTATGCTGATCATCTCGAATGTTCAACCTAAAATGTGCCGGAAAAAGCTAGTGCGAGACGGACTAGGCAAGGTCATTCTGGCCTCCTTATCTCTTACACTCGCGGTAAGAGTAAGCATAGAACTTCTAGATGCACGGAGAAGCGTTTCTTGGGAGTAATGCACGCGGCATTACTCCCCACTTTAAAAGAGCGTCGCCCCGATGAAACAGAAAACAAAACAACGCAAATTAGAAATCACTGTAAAACTGACGAGTCATCAGAACCGAAAAGCGTCCACAGTCATATCGAGTGCAGAATGGATTGAGTTGTCCTGACGTGTCGTCCTGACGACCCTGTTTCGTCTGGAAGCAGGTCATAGTTCGGGTACCCGATGCGACGGAGCACCTTGTACGGTCCAAGGTAGCGCTTCAAAAGTTCTTACTGATGCCTTGGCATCGTATCGGTGTCCACACGCACATTCGATCCACCGGTTGCAAACGAACATCATGTCGGCGTAGGTTGTTATTGGCCTTGCGTGCTAGCATGGACATACTAGTGGCCATGAATTCTCTGCTGGGCTAGCTGGCGCGCCTCCTCTGCTCGCTGACCGATCACCTGCACGTCTACTCTCCCAGTGACTTAGTCGTCACTGAGCTGATGCGGCAGCATCGAGTCGAGCATCGTCGTCACTTTTCTTCCATGCACCAGCTGAAATGGTGTCGCTCCGGTGGTTTCTTAAACTGCCGCGTTAAACACAAACGTGACGTAAGGCAACACTTCGTCAGGTGTTTAGTGCTCCAGGTCGACGTACATTGAAAGCATGTCGGGCGGGGGGGAGTCTTGCTGAGCCGTTGCCTGAGCCCGTAGGTCTGCGGGCGGTACGCTGTGGTTCGTCGGTGGCTTGTGTGGCTCAGCCGAAGAACCTCCCGAGTCAGCTAAGTCGCAAATGCTGATCCTTGGTCCAAACTTGAGGGACGTCGTTACGGATAACGATGGACTGAGTGAAGCACTTGGCGACTTCCAGAGCTGTTTCGAATGGGAGGGCTTTCGTCTTTGCGTATCTGGTGAGGTAATCCGTCGCGACGACTATCCACCGATTTCCCTGCGTGGGCTTGGGGTATAATCTGAGTAGAACCATTCCAATCTGCTGGAGCGGCGCTGTTGGTGGTTCGGTCGGTTGCAACATTCCTGTCGACTTCGTTGTTCTCAGCGTGCGTCGTTGGCATTCGTGGCACGATCTTGTGTACTGTTGGACGAACTTCGGGAGCTTGAGCTAGTAGTATTTTTTGCGGATGCGTGAAAGTGCCCTGCTGCAGCCAAGATGTCCTGCTGTCGGGTCATCGTAGCAGGCTTCGAAGATCTCCTTTCGAAGACCGGCGGGGATTACCAAGAGCCACGTCGAATTGTTGTCCCCGAAGTTCTTTTTGTAATGCACGCCTCGTCGGACGGCGAAGCTTGACAGAGTTCTGACAAGACACGAGGAACTTCATTTCACCCTCCGTCCATATGTTCTGTCGATATGCGCCGCTCAACGTCGTCTCGTTGGGATGCCGCCATATCATCGTCAGTGACTGCAACTAGAAAACTATCCACGTCATCGTCTTCTGTGCCGGCGGGAGATGACTCCATGGGGACGCTTGACTGCCAGTGAACGTCCCTGTGCTTGAGGCCGGACTTGTACACAAGGGATATGTGGAAGTCTTGCAGTCGTAGGCTTCGACCGGAAAAGGCGTCCTGGCGGATTATTCAGGTTCGAGAAGAAGAAAAAGAGTGGTTGACTCTGAGCACTCTTAACGCTCTTCCGTACAAGTGGGGATGGAACTTGGTTCGCGCCCAGACGACCGGAAGGCACTCCTTCTCCGACGTTGAGTAATTGCTCCCTGCCTTGGAGAGCGTCCTAGTTGCATTGGCGATAACTCGTTCTGTGAATTCCTGCGATTGTAGCATTACAGTGCCAAGCCCCGTATTACTGGCGTCCGTGTGGGCTTCAATCTCGGCATGCAGGTCGAAATAGCCGAAAATCGGAGGCGTCTGACGTCTCTGTTTCAGCCCATGAAATGCGCGCTGTTGTTCTACTATCCAGTGAAACATTACGGTGTCTTTCGTGAGATCGGTAAGCGGCGCAGAGATCTTGGCGAAATCTCGAACGAAACGTTTGTAGTAGGTGCACTGTACGAGACATCTCCTCACAGCCTTCCTGTCCCGTGGCAGTGAAAATTCGGCAACTACGCGTGTCTTCTCAGGGTTGGAACGAACACCTTCATTGCTTACGACGTGGCCTTGAAAGTTCAGTTCAACGTAAGCGAACCGACATTTCGAAGGTTTGAGCGGCAGTCCCGCGTTCTTGATGGCTTGGAACACGGCGCGGTGTCATCATAAGTGCTCGTCGAAATCGCTTGAGAATACCACGACGCTCGTCGAGGAAGACGAGACACGTCTGTAATTTTAATCCCACCAGCACAGTGTCCATGACACGCTGGAAAGTGGCGTGGTGCCGTACGGGGTCTGAAATGCAGCACCTTAAATTCGCAGAGTCCGTCAGGCGTGACGAAGGCAGTCTGCCTATGGTTCGGCTCGTCGATTTTGATCTGCCAGTAGCCACTCTTCAAATCCAGTAATCATAAGTATAGGCCGCGGCGTAGTTGATCAAATGTATCGTCAATGCGTCAAAGCGAATAGACGTTTTTCTTTGTCACAAAATTTAGCCTTTGATAGCCCACGCATAATATCAGCGTATCGTCCTTATTCTTTACCAGCACGACAGGGGAGGACCAGAGACTCTTTGAAGGCTGGATGATGTCGTCCTCGAGCATTTCTTAAACTTGCTCTCGGATGACCTCGCGTTTTTGCACGGAGACATAGCATGGTGACAGGTGGACAGGAAGGGCACGTTCATCCGTAAAAATGCGATGTTTAGCAGTCGTCATTTGGCGCACCCTTGATGACGTGGCAAAACTTTAGCTGTATTCGCTTATAAGATCAATCAACTGTCGTCGTTCGAGGGCCGGGAGGTTCGGCTCGATGTGAAGCTCTGAAGGCGGCGTCCTCTTGTGCAGCAATGAAGAGTAGTCTTGTGAAGTAGAGGCGACCGCTGTTGAGTCTGGAATCTCCTCGACGGGGCCCACGGCTGTGTCCTTTGTGAGGTGCAGTGACTCTTTTCGGAACTTCGTCACAAGAGCCATGGTGCGCCCGTCCTTTGGTTCTGTTACGCCTCTGACAATTCCGATTTCTTTTCCCAAGAACACTTGAACATTTACTTCTAACAGAGCTTCACCGGACATAACTATTGCGATCCAACTGGCACAAAGACGCTCGTCAGCGGCGGCAAGTTCACGTGGTCGGCAAGCACTCGTACCGCGGCTGACGCCGCCTTGCGATCTTCCGACGTAGGAATAGGCCTCCGCAGCGTCAACCTGTTCGCTTCGATGTCGATGACGGTGCCGTATTCACAGAGAAAGTCCATTCCAGGAATGACGTCTTTTGAACAGTCCTTGAGGACGACAAATTTCATTGGACAGGTCTCTTTGTGGATGTCCACGCGTGCAGTGCGCCTTCCACTGGGGGAGGGGCGAGATGTCCGCCGTCGGTTCGTATTTTTGGGCCATCTCACGGCGTCATCACCATCCGAAGGCGGCGAGAGAGGTTCCTACACAAAACGGAATAGTCTGCTCCGGTGTAGATGAGTGATATCGCGTCGTAGCCGTTGATGGTAACGTCTAGGGGTTTCGACACCATCGCAGGAGCGTCGAATCGGAACCGTCGCATCGTTAGTGTGAGAGCCCTCCCACGCTTGTAGAGGATATATCTGCGTCTTTCGTCCTCGTCAATACCACCTCCCGGTTTTGCAGCAATTAGTTTTCCCGGCGAGGAAGGGTAGACAGGCTTTCCCGCCGGGCCCTACAAAGAGGTGATGCAGGGCGTCGCGGTGAAGGCGAGCGATATCCTCGGTGTTGAGACAGCTCAGAAGATGTCTAACGGCGAAGGAGGTCCGCGATGTCCCGAGGTCGCTCCTCAAAGCGTGGTTGAGGGTCCCTGGGCGCCAACCCTCGCTGGTCCAGCTGGCGGTAGGGGCATCGTCGGTAAACTTGGTCGGCTTCATCTGGAAGTCTTGAAGCGGGCGTCGGTCGACCGTTCGCCACACGTTGGTTTTTATCGGCGAGGGTCACTGGTCGGACGTACTGGACTTGTACTTCTTGGCGTCGAGGGTACTGCGGCGTTGGATCGCCCCCGTCGAGATGGCGCCTGGTATTTACGAGCAGAAGGCGGCGGTCGTCGGGTCACGACGGCGTAGCTCAGCGTCGGCTCTTTTGCGCCACCATGGTGACGGGTACCTCTGGTCGGAGCGTCCGATAAACGTCGTCGCGGACAGCCTCGGGGATGGAGAGGGATGCCTGAGAACTGGCCGTAGGCAGCAACTATCGGAGCCCTCACGGACGACGTGACGTATAACTTCACGGATGTCCCAGGTACTGCCACCGATGTCGTCGCTAAGCAGCGTGGAAGCGGCGATGCCTGGATGTCGTTGTTAGTAGGAAGCACGTGCTTCGAGGGCCCGCTGCATGTTCGTTGCCTCCGTGACAAACGCTTCGACTGTCACCGGCGGGTTGCTGACGAGGCCTTCAATATTATCGTCTCTCACCCCGCGCATAAGGACCCGCAGCTTCTTGTCGACTGCGGCTTGTGGTTCGGCGCTTCCGCTCATGCGCAGGGCGTCTTGAACGAATCTGGTTACGCTTTCGTTGGGGCATTGCGTTCTCGTTCGAATGAGCTCGTTGGCTCTTTTCCGTCGGCGCTGGCTGGCAAACGTTCGTCGAAGCTCTCCTTTCAGCTGGTCCCATGACGTAATAGAGATTTCATGATTCTCGAACCAGTGTCACGCCGTTCCCTAGAGAGCACATTCGACGTCCTGAAGGCTCTGTTCAGTCGTCCACCCATTGTGCCGGGCCACTCGATTGTACTGGCTGATCAAGTCATTAATTTCTTCGTAGACGTTATCGTGAAATGGCGTCGGATTGCGTGGGGCGACAGTCATGAAGACGACGGATAGAGCGGTCGAGGTCTGTGGTGGCGGGGTAATCATGGCTGGTCTTGTCGAAGGTTTGGTCTCGCTCTTGCTGGCAGGAGACCACACTCCGGGTGCTTGCCTTCACTTCGACGGCTAGCTCGAGTGTTAGCTTCCTCCTCAAAAAGTATTTTTCGCTGGGCAGCGGGCTAGCACTACGGGCCGTCGGAGGGGTACGCTGCACAGGTTGTAGCCCGCACTTCAAGCTGCAACGTCACGGATGAAGGAGACGATACAATGAATAATGAATCGAAGATAAAGGTATAATCGGCGAACTTGAGCCAGAAACAAAAGAGGAACACACGTCGAGAAAGCAGCAGCGTGCGTCGACGGCAGCTGCAGCAAGCGATGGTGCGTGGACATGACAGCTGGCTATCGCAAGAGTGAATCTGTGAATGACTTGTCAATACCGCGCTCGGCTCCTTATCTACTATGGTCGTCATCTTCAATATTAGACCTAGAATGTTCGGGTAAGAGCTAGGGCGACACTGACGATGCAAGGTAATTCTGGCCTCCTTATATTTTGCAATGAAGGTAAGAATAAGTACGAAAAAGTGTTTCTTCTTGGTCATGCTCGCGGCAATACAAAGATTTGGATTAGCCACGTCTCGCGCAACGAAAAGAGTGCACTGTCCTCACATAGATAAACCTATGTAAGGAATATATATATATATATATATATATATATATATATATATATATATATATATATATATATCGATCGATCGTTCCCATAATCTGATATGTTTTCTTTCCAGCAATATCTGCTTTTCCGTCGCTACCTTAAATGCCATAACAGGCCTGACGTAGAAGAAGAAAAAAACGATGAGAGCCAAAGGTGTTGCAAGGAAGGTTAGGTCGGCGCGTTCTGCCCTCAGCCTCGTCACGGCGCCTTCTTAGCTGAGATATGTCGATGACCCTAGATGATAACGAGGGATCAGGACCTCACTATCTAAACATGCCAAAAAGCCTGGCATGGTTGTTATATTATATTTATTTATATTTGCAAGGACCAATCAAAACGAAAGAGCCGCCGTTTAAACAGGATTTTTATGTTGACATCCATGGACGCCCATTCTTTTGTTTTTTTGTTTTTCAGATCTTAGCACATAACAGCTTCGCTGTAATGACGGTTAGTGTTGAAACTTTCGCATCCGGTTTGGGCCTGTAGCTCTACATTTTCCGGATAATGAGCGTTCTCCAATGCGTAGTTTATTTTTCAGTTAGAAAACCCCAGTATTTTTGGCGAGGAAAGGAAATTCAGAACATCATTGAATAGTTAAAGCCGGACTGAGATTAAATGTAAATGACAAAGATACTTGAGCCGTACTCCATGACGAAGTTACCAAAATCGAAGTCTTTCAGAGGTCGAAGATGGAAAATTCCACTCTGGGAGTCATAGATTATCTTTACGATGATAGTTGCTGGTGCTAATATTGTAACAAGAGCTTGCATAGAGTCTGTCCAGACGACTCCCTTAGTCCTCCCTAGAAAAAGAAATTGTATTCCACATCACACAATGTTGTTCAACACCTGAATTACAGTGTACTAGAATGGGAGGTGTGTCGTCCGGTGGCCGTGGGTGTGTCGGGATTTGCAAGCACGCCGGTGAGGCGCTTTGCGACAGAGCGTAGCCATCCGACGGCTTACAGAGTACTGGTGGTCGCAGCATAGGTGCTTTATTCTGCGTGAACATGGTCCCGTTCTACCTTTGTCCTTGAATAAGTGCGATGCTATTTCCCACCCTTTTGAAAAGCGTGACTTGCGCGAGTGGAAGAAGCTTATATTCCGAGCGCAAACGCCGTTTGGGACCGATAAGTTACTTCCGTGGTTTTGCTTCTTTAATTTAAAATATATGCCTTCTCACCTTACATGCCAGCACTTAAAAAGTGAATTTTGAGAATTATGTGATATGCAATGCATTCCTGTCTGCTTCAGTTTAAAAGCTATTTTAATGATCTTTTCGGCAGCTGTACATATACCCTTAAATACAAAGTTTATGATCTGGCGTCAATAGATATTTTTTGTATAGCATGGACTAAGGAAACCTAGCTTTTCTTAACTTCTGCATTCTGAGCCAAAGATTATAGAGCAGGAAACGTCTGAAGTGGTTCATCCAGTGGACATGAAACACATAAAAATAAACACCAAGACCGGCCAGCTAAATAGTGCACGTTGAAACTTATTATGTGAAAGCGGCATCTCGACAAAGACGAAGAAGGAGCGGGACGCCGAGAAAAAGGTATGCACGAGATGGGCCGTGAGCAGACTATGCCGGTCATTCTTGATGTAAATATCTGTACATAAACACTGTTGTTGACCTCATCAACCAACGACCAGTCAGCCGTTCTTACAACATGGTGCCGGATCCTGGGTTTCGGCACCATTCACGTATTGCGTTAATTGAACGTCAATGATTGATTGAATAATAAAAGATGTGTTTAATTTTTACAAGTCAATTTAATCTACGGGTGTCGGTCATGGCAGTCGTTCTTTACTTTTTTCCCTTCCATCCCCTTGGCCCGAAACGTTTCTCCGTCTTCCTCGTTTTTGCTAACCGCATATTCACACGAGCACTGTGCGGCCGTTTACCGCGAAGAGGAGTCAAAAATACAATACACAACAAAGCAACTTCAACGGCTGTCTTTATTAAAAAAAATTCCATTTAGAAAAATGTATTTTCTCTGACGTGTGATACAGGTAACATTCTTCTCAGATATCTCATTTTTTTCTCTCCAACAGTTTTGTTGTTGTTTTTTCCTTCTAAAAAGAAATGCAATCGCATAACGCAGTATAATTTTTTCTTGGAATCAGACTATCCCATTCCGCAAACAGAGATGCGTCGCATGGCGTCCGAAGCAAGGAGCGTTTCTGTGTGCACTTCCTTTTACCGCACGTTGCACCCTGGCACAAAACACGACCGACCGTCCTTTGTTTCGCCGTATTTGACATCGTTCTGAGTTCCTAGTATTTTTGACTCAGCTGGGCAATATTGTGCTGCTGAACACACCAACGCGAAACGAGAATAAATAGTCACACCGACACGCCCCAAGCTGGCCTTGCTAAACGCTGCGCTGCGCCTGATCGGCCACCTGGCCCTGCTGTTACTGGCAACGCCACCCTAGGTCTCTGTGGCAGAATTGGGCCACAGACCTCCCAGCAAATTATGAAGATGCCGACGGCGTCGGCACACCTCCCAGCTCTGGTACACCCTACCAGAATAAACACAATCACCATTTCTTTAAGTTATAACCAAGACTTTGGCGAGAAAACTATGAAGCATCAAAACGTGGAAGAGAAAGGCCGAGTGATAGGAAGACAACGTCTCGAGACGTTGTCTTCCTCTCACTCTGCCGTTCTCTTCCACGTTTTGTTGCTTAAAGAAATGGTAAAACTACACCAGCTTGCCTGTGCTCTCCCTGTTATGACAAAATCAGTTACAAAGATACCGTAAAACGTTTTCAATGTAATGATTATCGCACCCTCGTTTAGCTGTGGAGAAAATAGTCAGGTAAAATGTTTAGCTGGTAAAAGTCTGCGACTTCTTTGGTGCATGATAAAACAGAGGACATTGTAATTTAGATCAAATGTCACAACACATACATTCACGTTACACTTCTAACCTAACACAATTATCATAAGATGACCGACAACTTAGCCTATTACTAAAGTAACTTGTTCTCCAGAAAAAAACATGTATGCTTCTTTCTGGTGTGAACGAGTATTTTATCATAACTGAATTTGCCGATAAATTGACGAGAACGTATCTTATACCGGAATCTTTCAGCCAGATAGTATAAATAATTCCTAGAAAGTAACTTCAATGACGTTAAAATACATACGTTGAATTGCTCTGCCGCAAAATATCTCAAAACAGCAGCTCTCGGTCAGTTTAGAGTGAGTTGTTTAAGATCTAGAAAAATTAGCATATTAAAACATTCTTTTATTCTACGCCGAGCCGTAATTGTGGGTTAACGCCTCTTAACAACTCGCAGGTTTATCTTAAATCAGTTGGTCAACGAGGTTTTTGTGGTGCATCTGAGTGACCAGCGCTCCTGTTGCCATTTCCTAGCGATGTATTCCGACCTAAAGTATCTACACCCAAATAATCTGAGAAATACGTGCGTGCAGAAGAGAGCTTTAAACGAAAGAAAACACTTCGCTGGTTGTGGTTGCTGAACGGGCACGCTGACAGCCGCAAAATATTAAAATGCTCTCAAATATATTGGTATCCGGGTGAACAAACCTTGTGGTAGTCAACATAGTAAACGTTTGATATCTTCCTTAAAACGAATGGTACAGCGCCTTCACACACTTGCAACCAAGTAGGACCGGCTGAGACGAGACCGGCTTTTAAGCCTCTTTTCGACGGCTTAGGACCTTCTCCGCAGCAGCGCACCTGGTCCTACGCCATCGCAAGAGGCTTAGAAACCGCTCTTGTCTCACTCGGTCGCAATCAGTTGCAAATATGTTAACTGGCCTTAATGCTGTAAATATAGAACTGTTCGTAACCACTCCGATCTGGAATTCATCGTTTGTTTCTATTTCCAAAATGGTAGACCAAATGTACGCTTTAGTTCAAAGAGCCACTCCAAAACTCGATGAATGAAAACTATATATTGTTCCATATACTGTAAACAAATGTCTGGTTCTTGAAATGCTTTCTACAATAGGTTTCCAATCGCTGACATTTGCATTTCTAAAATGCAATCTGCTATTTTGCGTTAGCAAAAATGACACATCTGCATGGTGAGGAGATTCTTAAGGCCGTCCTGGCGTTGTGTAAAAGTTTGAATATTATGAAACTATCACCCTTTCTAGAAGAACAGAAAATGTGGATGAGCAAGCTTTTCGTTGAGCAAAAGTTAAAGAATAATATAAATTGATACTTTGCTTCATTCAGTTGCGTGTTTGTGCACACTTACTAGAGTTGTGTAGATCGTTCCCGTCATCCCAATGGCAATACAGCTCCATAAGAACGGGAGCTGGAAGACTAAGCACACAAAGTGGTTACGTAAGATGTGAGTAAAAGAAGCGAGTGGTTACTCTTCGAAAACAAACAGTATCACTCACTCGTTGAGGTTGCCATTGCAGCAGCACAGATAGCTGCTGCTCCTGTACTTTGCTGAAATTCAGAGCGGTTCGTGTTTGACAAGCAATCTATTCAAACTTATTCTTGACATTGACAATTCTCTTACACCACAATTGCTCGCCAGTGAGACAGTGCGCATTACCCAGAATATTTTTTTCTTAGAAAAGGCCACGTACTTTACTGATAAAAAATATTGCACTCCTAAACACGAAACTTGAAATAAAAACAATAATTACGGGAGCTATCGGCCGCGGAAGACCAAAGAGCTGAGAATCAGCTTGGTAATAATTAATTGAATTACCTTAAATTTAGCAATTAACCTTATGCGTGGTTCTTACTTAGGTCACTGCAGTAAGTGGTTCATAGATCAGCTGGGAAGTATTAAAATGATCAAATACTGTTTCCTCCTAGTGAATTGGGCATGTGGGCCGCCTTAGCTCGCAGCCCTCAGAATTCGGAACAAATATTGGGCTAAAAGTTAACCCCAATGTGACAGCGTAATGCGATACAATAATAGGAATCTTAGTGACCAGCGAGTTACAAATAAAATATTGCGAATCTGATGCAATGGATAAAGCGTTGGCTTGTCTAGGATTAGCCATCTTAGCTGGTGTTTAAGATTACTAGATCCCTAGGTGGTTTCGGTGTGAATATTATATGTCTCCACTTTGCGTAGTACTTTCTGGACAGAGGGGGGGGGGGGTGTTCCGCACTGCATCTGCCGGTGGTGGTGGAGCCTTAGAGGGTACTGTAAGGTATAACAGTCAAATCACTGTGCTCTAGTTTACAAGCGACCTGCTCTTGCCTTACACTTTGACGAATATGCGGGCCGGGGTTTTTGGCACATTTTGCTTTCTCAGTGTAGTTATAGAGGCTCTTTACAGTATAATTGTAAAAATCGTCGCTCAGCTTTTGCTTTCTTGAAATCTAACAACGCCTAAGGCTACTTCAAGAAGAAACTGGAGATATTTCAATATGTGTGTGGCCTTTACGGCATATAGTTTTAAGATTATTTAAGGATATCTAGGTGAGTACGTCACCGCCGAGCTACACTCCTGTCACAAACCACTCCACAGCAAAAACGTTGCCAACAACGGGTTCAATTATCTACATTAGCGAGTGCACATCTCAATTATTTTCGCGCAATGGTGACATGTGCAGAAAATTAAAAACTTATTTCAAAAGCCGTCCTAAAAAATTGAAACTTACCGTTAAAATAAAATATATTACGCAAGCGGTGAGAGAAATCCCTTTGCAGTACCGTGCTCGGAGATACTGAAACATAAATATAGTTCTCGTGATCACCCTACTTTTTGGGGGAATTTTATAATCTGCAATAATACGCATACTACGGTTGCAATTTTGACAACCGTTGAAGCCACTCCGGGATGAAAATTATTCAGTTCTCCGTTGTTATTTCGCATTTCTGTTTTGGCATGTCACTGCGTTGATATCTTACTCATGTCAGCAGTAAAACGGGTTAATACAAAACGAGCAAATTCCAGGAAGAGCGACACCTGGTCCTGCAGTCGCGTCAACAGAGCGGGAACGAGATTGCCTGGCAAGTGCCATCCCACGTTGCACTGATGTAGAAAGACAGCAGCTGTTTCTAAAGCGGAATTTCAAAACGCCGCTGTACTGCATCATGTTTCCGCTGATCATACAGAACATGACCCTGCGAATTTGGTATCTTTTCGCTTTTCGTTGAGAGCAGCGACATTTATTTAATTCAGATATTTGTGATTTTTAACTAGCTTTCTGATGAAGCACCCCCGAGATATAAGGGCGAGAGCGACGCAGGCACTCGCTTCTGGTGTTTTCGTGACAAGGCAGAGCCGTGTGCGTCAATTTTACCGATCCGGCCATCAAACATTTGGTGCAAATCATTTTAATACCCGCTTTGTGAAAAAAAAAAGTTAGTTTGGGTGACTAGCAATTTGTTCAATTAACGACCCAATCAGCTGGCGAGTATGGGGGCAGAAGGTAAAAGGATGCTACCTCCCGAACGAATCTGATAGTTTTATAGAGCGCAGCTCTTAAGAGCTGATTTCGGGTTCACCGGCGTCGGCGTAGGCGTGAGCGTAGGCGTAAGCGTAGGCGTGACCGCGCGCGTAGCATGATGCATGATGCTACACGCGCGGTTACGCCTACGTTTCCCCGCTAAGTTTAGGGGGAACTGAATTGGAGTTGAGGTGACGTGACGTCAATTTACCCGCTAAATTTAGCCGGGAAACTTAACCCGCTAAATTTAGCAGTAAAATGTTTCCGCTAAACTTAGCCGGGAAATCTAACCCGCTAAATTTAGCGGTAAAAAATTTCCGCTAAAATTAGAGGGAACATTTCCCCGCAAAACTTAGAAGAAAAATTTCCCCGCTAAACCTAGCAGAAAAAGTTTCGCTAAATTTCCCTCTAGACTTTGCGAGAGCATTTTTTGCTAAATTTCCCCTCTAAATTTAGCGGGGAAATTCTCCCGCTAAACTTAGCAGGGAAATTCAGCGAAAATTTCCCGGTTAATAGTAGGGGAGGAGGAGAGGAGGAGGGCAGGGTATGGAGGGGAGGAGGGGTACACTCTTCCCTACGTACCCCCCCCCTCCTCCTCCTCAAGAGCTGCGCTCAAATTTCGCGTTACAGTGAACAGGGGGGCTATTTTTCGACAAATGTTTCGTTTCTCCTAAAAGAAACAGAAGTGACGGGAGTGCCGATATCGCGTCTGATTGGTTAGAGGCTCAAAGGACGAAAGAGGGAACTTTCGTCTTTTGAGCCTCTAACCAGTCAGACGCGATATCGTCACTTCCGTCACTTCCGTTTCTTTAGGAGAAACGAAACATTTGTCGAACATAGCACCCCTGTAAACGTAACAAGGTACTTATATAGACCAGTTGGTACATATCAACGGAGGAAAAGCGCCAAAAACTACACGGACTGAGAGAAAGACAACCGGAAAGGGTGCTACTGTAAACGTCTTTTATTAGAACGCAGCTCTTAGGCGCCCGTTTCCGGGGTGAGCGCGTCGGTGATGGCGTCGGCGCCGGCGTCGGCGTCGGCGTAACCGCGCATTGCATTATGGGACGATCCCCATAATGACATCACACGTGAACTCACGTTTGGCGTCACTAGGGTTAACTTTTTCGTTAATTTGGCGGGAACAATTTTTCCTACGTTTGGCTAGAAATGTTTCCGCTAAATTTAGCGGGAGGTGTCTTATAAGGACGTCGCACGTGACGTCACGTGTGACGTGACGAGGGTAAATTGTTCCCGCTAAATTGCGAAAATTTTCGCTAATTAGGATGAAAATGTTTCGCTAAATGAATGGCGTCACGAGCATAACCTCCTTTATTCTAGAAAGCCTGTCAAATCGCGAAGAAACGTGGCCGCTGTAAAGGGGAAAGGAGACCACAGAAGAGGGTGCGCGCAGAGGCTCCCTCTGCCAGCGCGAAACAAATGTCCCAGCGGTAAAATGCGAAAACCCGAACAAGCTCCTTCTTTTTTTTCTTTCTTTTTTTTTCCTGAAAGGAGAACATGTGGCGTCAACTCGTCCTCTATTTCGCCCCTCTCTGTTCTCTCCACGCGCCGGTAGCCTCCTTCATTTTTCCCCGTTGCGGTTTGCTGTTGTTTCGCGAAGAGGCCTCCGCGGGTATTGTTGGCGCTAGCCGAAGGGTTACCCAAGAAGTGGCTCTGCACTACCATATGGGTAGCCGTTCGGCGCTGCTCCTCGCGTTTTTCCGGCGGCCGCGCGCTCAATGGCTATCGTCGTGAGATAGACCGATCTGAATTGCCAGCTTCCCTACGCCACCGCTGTCGGCTAGTATCGTGGGACCTGTAGTGGTTCGGGCACGTGCGACGACCCCGCTGCAAAGTCTGCTCGGGCAGAGCAACGATACGGCACAGGCTGTCTCGTGCACTGCCGCCTGCCTCCTGCGGACTACGGTTATGGCAGTATCACGCATGCGTGGAACGCTGTGTGAGATCGGTTTATTGACTGATTTTCCAGAATAAGGGAGACTCTGTTACGAGCTGGCCAGAGCGTGAGTACTCGGCGTGGTTCTCGCGCTCTGAGCGAAAAAATAAATTAAATATAAAAATGCCAAGTGTATTTTCTGTTAGGTTAGCGCGGGCCTTGTTGCGTTTTTAACAGAATGCGTCGTTCAAGAACGTTGTCTGGTGGGTCCTTCCTCGAAAAACCACACGACGAGGAGGCTCAATCTCCTCAGATCTTCACCAAAAGAATCACAGTGTAGTCAGTTGCCCCATAAGTAATCGGACAAAATATTTCTTCTATATATTTGTTTGTTTTGTGGCGGCCATGTGTTAAACTTTGAGAAAAGTGCCTGACTTCAGGACATTTGAACCTTTGTGCAAATAAGTAGAAATAGGACAAAAGTATTACGATATCGGAAGACTTACAACAGACATTATAAAATAAAATAGTTTTTAAATTGTTTTAGCCCTAAGAAAGCTAACAAATATCATACCATATTCATAAAATTATTAAGTCAACTTAAATTCTTGAAAATGATTTGAAACTTTTATTTCTGTACAACAGCTTCTATTTTTATTCGTTCAAAGATGACCATATCTCATAAATCATTTTTTTTAAATATATGAATTACGTCAGTTTTCTTAAGTTGCCAATAATTGGAGCAATAAAAGACAATGTCAGCCTTCTGTCTCGAACAATATATATGTTTAAAAATATAGCTCCACGCTTCTACAATGAAATATCAAAAAATTATTTATTTCACAATACTACCACCCCAAACATAGGGGCGTTGTAGGAGAGGGTTACAAAAATATATAAATGAATACATTTCGACATAATGAGCAAGTCGCTTGCTATAAGGCGGCCAGCCGGTGCAGGAAGTTTTCAAGTGAATCTGAATTAGTGATGCTGGGGTGAAGGCTATTCCAATCGGATATAGTTCGTGGAAAAAACGAATTTTTAAAGCAATTTATGCGGACCTGGAAATTGTTTATGTATCTTGGGTGTGAAGCTCTAGTGTTAGTTCTGGTAGAGAAGCTAAACATGTTGTCTGTGTTAATGTGAAGGCTGTCCGTGATGATCTGAAAGAGAGTTTTCAGCCTGTCAGTTATCGCGCGTTGGGAGAGAGGAGTCAGGTCTGTTTGTTTCATTAATGATGTCGGCGAATCGTACCGCCCATATTTATTAAAAATAAATCTCAGGGCTTTTCTCTGCACCATTTCCAATTTTTCTATATTGACTACTGTGTAGGGGTCCCAGACGACGCGTGCGTATTCCAGTGTTGGCCTAATTAACGTTTTATATGCTAGTAATTTAACTTCAGGGGTTGCGAATTTAAGTGATCGTTTTAGTTGCCAGAGTTTGCTTGTAGCTTTGGAGGTAACAGAAGCAATGTGGGAGTTCCAGGACAAGTTATTCGAAATGGTAATTCCCAAATACTTGTACTCTGAGACGTTGTTAAGTGTATGTCCGTCTACGCTGTAGTTAAAAAGGTAAGGGTGTTTCTTTAGTGTTATGGACATAGATACACACTTGGAGGGGTTCAAATTCATTTGCCAAGTCCTGCACCAGGAGGCAACTTTAGAAAGACACATGTTTAGTTTGAGCTGGTCATCAGGGGAATCAATGATGCTATATAGAATACAATCATCAGCAAACAATTTGATATTTACATCAATATTTGAACATAAGTCGTTAATAAACAGTAAAAATAATAGCGGTGAGAGACTAGAACCTTGCGGTACACCGGATGTAACACTGCATCTATTCGAAGCAGAACCACCAAAGGAAACAAATTGCAGCCTATTTTTCAGAAATGCGTGTAGCCAATTTAGGATTTGGTCATTTTTTAATATAGTATGAAGCTTCTGTAACAGCTTAGTATGCGAGACAACATCAAAAGCCTTAGCCAGATCTAAAAATATAACATCCACCTGTTTGTTTTTATTGAGCGCGGAAGCAAAATCATGGACAGTAAGTAAGAGCTGCGTGGTTGTCGAGTAGCCCCCTCTAAATCCGTGTTGGTGCGGACTTAGTATTTGATGTTGGTCTAGAAAGCTAGTGATATGTTTCCCAATTATATGTTCGAGTATTTTGCAGCACTGAGATGTTATTGAAATAGGACGATAGTTTGACAGATCAGTTTCTTTGCCCTTTTTGTGAATTGGTTGTATTTTAGCTATTTTCCAGTCACTTGGTAAATCTGCATTTGAGAGAGATTTTTCAAAAATGATACACAAATATTTCGCTATCCATGGAGCATACCGCTTCAAGAAATGCATTCGGTAGCATATCGGGTCCCTGAGTTTTCTTGCAATCGAGACTGATTAATAATTTGAGAACACCTTCTTCTGATATGACAAGATCACTCAGAGAAGCGTCATGATTACAGTGCAAAAAAATAGGAGCCTCACCATTATCGATCGAAAAGACAGAAGCAAAGTACCTATTAAACCCCGTTGCTATCGTTTTGCTATCCTGAGTAAGAATACCGTCGACGAAAAAGCTATTTAGGGAGACACGTTTCGGCGAAATGTGACGCCAAAATTTCGCAGGTGACGTTTTTATGAAATTGACGAGGGTTGTACTATGGTAATGAAATTTAGCATGTTTAATTTTGCCTTTATGTTCCGCGACAAGACGTTGGAGGGTGTGAGACGTTTGGTTTGAGTGCGCCCTTTTGGAAGCTTTTCTCAGTCTATTGATTTTTCTGCCCAACTGTATTATTTCTCGAGAAATCCAAGGACTCGTCTTGCCTGGGTTTATAATCCTTTTAGGAACAAAACGGTTAATGCACTCGTCTGCAATGTCTTTGAATTTACCCCATAGCGTGTTTAAATTTGCGTGAGGGATACAGGAGAACGAGACAAACCCCTCGTAATTTTCTCCGAGAACGTCAAGGATGGAGTTATCATCTGCCTTGTCAAAATCAAATACGTTTTGTTTATTTGCCGGTTTATACGGGACCGGTTTGAATGGAAGTGTAAGAAGTACGCTTTTGTGGTCGCTTAGACCTTCCTCAATAGAAACCTCAGATGAATTCGAAAGTTCATGGCTAACAAAAGTAAGATCAAGGATTGATTCCGATTCCCCTTGAATTCTTGTGGGTGATAAAACGAGCTGTTCTAAGTCAAATATAAACGCAATATCTAATAAACACTCCGAGCTTTCACGGTCCGGTGATCCTGCCGATAAGCATTTCCAATCTATATGGGGAAGGTTGAAATCTCCGGCAAGTATAATTTTGTCGTTACTGTGCACATGGCTCAGCATATAGCTTTTCAGATCTTCCAAGAAGGAAACGTGGCTGCCAGGGGGTCTGTAAACAGCGCCTATTAAAAGGGATGTATTATCAATCGTTATTTTACACCAAAGCATTTCTGCGCTCTCTGAAATCGCTTTACTGATCTCAGATTTCTTCATCTTTTGCTCCACCTCCACACCCAATTCTTCACATAAACAGAATAAATCTGTTCTCAGTAACCTCATTAGATCCATGATCGCTGCTCTTTAGCTTTGGCTTTGTTCTAAAACTTGTCGCGAGGTTGTACCTAAAACCTAGCGCACGAGTCAAACACTAAGGATTCCCAGCAGTTCAAAATTAATTACCCATAATCTGAAGCCTGGCGAATCTCAAAGCAAAGTCCAAACGCTCACCCGCAGATGTAGCACGATGTCGCATGGTCCGATCCCAACCGCTGCCAACCAGTTGTTAGAGGCGGGGTTTGATGCCGCACGTCCGGGAGCTTCCTGGCTCGTGACGACGACCATTCCCCGAAGTGAAGAACCCAGGGGTCCAGTGGAGGTGGGAGAATTGGTAACGTAACGAACGGTTTAATTACATGGTTGCGATACAGTCGTCAAATCCGAGAGAACTCCTGAGCAGCCTCGCGCTCCGCCTTATATAGGGTCCGTTTTCTCCCTCACTCCCCGCCAGGGCAGCAGGTGCGCAGCAGCAACCCGCCGTCAAGTGCGTCGTAGCAAAGTCCGCCGCGTCGTAGCCAGAAGTGCGTCGTAGCCATGGTCCTCCGCAATTAGGTCATGCCTCTCTCCCTTTCCTGAGCGCGCCAAGCCCCACGCACGCACACACGTCCCGTTGACGTCACGGACTCGTCGAGACCTGTCTCCGCAGTTAGGCCCGGCCTCTCTCCCTTCCGGAGCGCACCAAGCCGCACGCACGCACACACGTCCCGTTGACGTCACGGGCGCGTCGAGACCCGTCTCCGCAGGCGCAGACACGTAGGCGCCGGTTCCGTACTCGTCCGGACTCGTTTCGCGTAGGCCCCGTCCAGCAGGCGACGTTCCCGGACTGGTCATGACTCGTTTCCGCAGCGTTGAAACTCGGAAGAAGGTCGCCGAAGGTTCCATTCTTAACACCGTACAATTACGTATTCGGGTGGTATAAGTTCTTCATTTAGTATGTTAGAGTGTAACCATGTTTCTGTTAGTACGATGATGTCCGGTCCATGGAGAAATATCATATGCTCCAGATCTTCGGTTTTATTCACAAGGCTCCTTACATTTACATTCAATATTTTGAGCTGGATTCATATAGGATTTGTTTGTTTATTTTCACAAAAAATATTGTATCCTCTTCTTCTTTTGA
>JAZHYW010029490.1:0-46174 GCA_037355805.1 Ixodes ricinus
TTATTCCTCTGCTCGAGCGAAAGGAGAAGAACGAATCCGGAGGAAATTTTCGAAAAGTGAAACAAAACAAAAAAAATGTAAGTAGAGAAGGGCCACATTGAAATCTCGGCGCGCGCGCTTCTGATGATAGCTTCGAAAGGAGTGAGAGGAGGTGGTTTTGAATATCTCTAGGTACGGCACGTTTTTTTTTGTTCCGGGATGGGATGAGAGGGCTGCGGCAGCAGCGGTTGCTAATTGCCGCCAAACCGGAGAGCTACTAATTGCAGCGTTATAGAAAGTCGCTTTGGTGCGAGCCAGCGCCGACTTTGCCACCGTAGCAGGCCTCTCCCTTCCACGTGGCGCGGCTCATGAAAAGCGCATCGGCGCTGGGCGTGCGAGACTTTCTCGCCGCCGCCGCCGCCGACGCCGCCGGCGCTCGCGCGCGTGCTCTCGCCCGCGTATGTTACTGCGGAGAAGACGAACGTCTGCACCGACCCCTTCCATTAAAAAGGACTCGGCCGCGAAACGATGCTTTGAGGGCCCGGGCCTCTCCTGCCTCGCCCGCGCTCTTCCGGGGAGAGCGTGTGACAGATTGCGGGCTCAGGGTCGAGAACTCGAGGCACGTCTCCGAAAAGACTTTCTTCTTTTATTTTTTTTTATTTTGGGGAAGGGGGGGAGGGGGGGGCGGGGGCCACTTCTGGGTTCTAATCGGGACGAATCCATCAGAGTGTCAGTGGCCTGAGTCAGCGGGGGCCCCGAATCGAGCTCCTTCGCGTCGCCGCTGACCGCACTGGTCTCCCTCCCCGCGAGCGGGGCCAGAACTCCGAGTTTCGGACTCCGGGCACGTCCGCTCCGTAGAACCCCGGACGCACCGCGCGGTCGCGACCGCGGCGGCAGATGCCGCGACCGTGACTCATTACGTACAAACCGCCTTTGAGGAGCGCGCGTGCGCCACTGCGCGCGCTTTTACTCCATAATCCAAGGCGCAAACTTGCACTTTTTCCGGACACCCCCTTTCCCCTTCCCCCCCCCTCCTTTCTGCCTGGTCCTCGCTGCGAGCCACTTCTTTTTCCACCCGCGTTGTTGTTTCGCTTAGTAGCGCCTCGTTTTCGCTTTATTTCGTCTTTCTTTTGTTTTCTCGAATGTCCCTCC
The DNA here is from genome assembly GCA_037355805.1 of Ixodes ricinus. NCBI lineage: Eukaryota > Metazoa > Arthropoda > Arachnida > Ixodida > Ixodidae > Ixodes > Ixodes ricinus. The sequence goes on from JAZHYW010029490.1 coordinate 1,132, forward strand.
GTTTGGGCGAGAGCACGCGTGCTCGCGCGGCACCGGGGTTCCGTTTGATCGATGGTACGGCAGCGATTATATTGTTGGCGGTCTCGCTAACAGCAGTTAACAAGCGACCCCTCCACCCGACAGACTTCTCCCTTCCCCTCTCCTGACTCATGCGGTCGCAATGTGTCAGTGGCGGGCAATATGCTCCCGCGTCCTTTATGGCTGCCCGCCCACGCCCCCGACCCCCCCTTTCCCGCTTCTTTAGGAGCAGCGAGGGCGCGCAAGAACTAAAAAGGAACCTGTTCCCCCTCCAGCCCCCAACGCGACCCCGACGGTGTGCGAGCCGCATGCGCTTAATTAACGGCATGTTGGACGGGAACGTGGAGCGACGCGGAAAAAAAGCAAGCGGCGCCGGCATTGCGCGTTCGCGAGGTCGGCTTCCCCTCAAGAAGACTTACCTTACGGAGAAGCACGCTCTTCAGGCGGCGGCAGCGCCGCAGTCGCCGTCGGCAAGCGGTGGAGGTTTCGACCGCGCCTTTCGGCGACCCCAGAGCCGTTTTATTGAGTGTTTGGCCATACATTGGTTTGGATAGGCGAGCATCTCGGGGCCAACCACAGGCCGCGAAACAGCCCCTAGCGGAGGTCGTGTGCTCTAAATATGGGACACGACTATACTTCGTTTCACCTTATGTGCGAGCGAAGGCAAAACTGGAAGCGCGAGCACGGAAGCTCCGTGCGTTCTGGCTTTGCTCGAGCGCGCGAGCTGGGGAGAAATGCAAAAAGCGCTGGTCTCGCGCTTCTAGCTTTGGCTTCGCTCGCCGATAAAGTGAAACGAAGTATAATTTGAGCCGTGCCGAGCGGAACTCCGCGTCTCAAGACGCTCGCGCACCCCACCCTTTGCACTGTTTTCTTTCAGCCAGTGTCAGGACGCTGTTCTAGCAGTGCAGACAAAGGCATGGGCGCGAGCGCGTGGCTTTGGAAAGTGCCTCCTATGCACGAGGTCTCGCACAAACAAAAGCGTTTCGCTGAGCTAGGCTCACGCGCCTGTGCCTTTGTCTTCACTGCAGACGGAGTAGAGGTCTCCTGATTGGTCGACGCTGTGTCACAAATTTAGTTTACGCTCTAAGCGTGGGGGAATCTTCGGCGCTGGCGGCGGCCTTTGCTCCGCCTATTGTCCAAACTCTCCTAATATACGGCTCTGGGCGACCCTACTGATTGTGTTTTTCCTTCTGATTAATTCATCGCAACACTAACATGAGGCGAGGCTAGGACTATTAGTGCGAATTACACTAATCTAAATTCGCTTACACACAAAAAAAAGTTTTTGGGCTACCCGTGCAAACCAAGGAAGAAACGATTGTGTTAAAAACTTCTTTGCAACGTTCGAAGATGCTGAAGTTGTATTGCCAGTAGGAACTATTTCTAGTATCAGCAGGGAAGGTTTTGTGTTTTGAGCTATAGTGTGGTCATTTAGTGGTTTCCGACTTTGAGGTTTAGTTTTCTTGAAACATAGACATTTTGAGTGTAAGCATTCGGGTTCTAAAGTGTCAGAATAATATTTTCGCTTTTTTCTTTTTGGCGGGTGTGTTGTATTATTTTATTTTCCTGCCTTGAGGTGTAGAGTCAACAGGTATTAAGTCCATAGCTTCTGAACTCATTTATAGTTGTTGTCTTAGCTATACCTTTGTTGCCCCTCTCAAGATCATGTAACAAAACAAAAAAAATATACTTTTAAAACTGAAAAAAAGAAGAGAAAATTAAACTCTCCGCAACTCCACCCCAACCACAGGTTACTCCAGATTATGAAATAAAAGTAATGTAAAAAACTGCAAATAAGAAATAAAAAAGGCGGTAAAATGTATACGTTCAAAATATATACAGTATACTGCAGTGATCACCATAAAGAGCATAAAGCTATAAAATATTGCCTTTCAACTTTTTGTTTTCCTTCAAACATTGTACTTCTCTTTTTTGTTTTGTTTTTTGTTATGGAGTTTCAACGATTCATCCCGTATTTTGTAAAAGATGTCCAAGTGCAGCTATCCTCCAAACCATGCTTTTGATGCGAGAACGAAGTACCCTGACTGCTCTCGGGCGCTTTCACGCGTCGATTCTACACTCGTATCATTTTAAAATATACTTCGTTTTTGTTATATTTATTTAAAATAAAAAAAGGGGGACAAGGAGAACGACGGCGGACAAAAGAAACCACATTTTAAAGGCGGCGAAGAAAGAAAAAAGAAGTGGAGCCCCCTTATTTATTGTGTCAAAGCGGCCGGGACAGGATTGAGGTTATTTGCCGCTCGAGCCGCTGAATCTACAACGGCGATCAGAGAAGCGACAGACCGGAACGCGCGCATGACGACACTGGCAGAGACGTTCTTTGCCAAGCTTCATGGACGCGTCAAAAGAGGAGGCTCGCACTCGCTTCCGGGAAGATGGCCAACGTGGCGGCCTTTGACGCTGGGCAGTCGGTCTTTCCTACGACGACGACGACGCGGAAAAAAATAAATAAAAGTGGGATATCACGATTTGCTTGGGTCGTACCGCACTGCTTCCTCAATCCAAGGTGGCAGCCCCCCCCCCCCCCCCCCTTCTCTCCCCTTTTCCCGGGCCAGCCACTTTCACTCACACAAAAGGGGGAGGCGGGGAGGGAAGCGTCGTAGATGCGTTCTCGCGCGCGCCAGCTTTCAAAAGCAGGCTCTATAAAGAGAGGCCCCTCTTCCCTGTCCTGATGGCCGCTGCCATAGCGCGCGCGCTCGCGTTCTTCTCCCAGGCGTCCCCATCTTTTCCCTTTTCATCCCCGGCGCAATCTGGGCGCCGTTTGTCGCGGCGGCGGCGGCGACGGCGGAAACGACGCGGTAGCGGCGCCGCCGCCGGCGACGCTGCGGTCGCTACGCCGTCGAGGACAACTTGCGTTCTCCGACCCGCTCTCCCCTCTTTCCCTCGACACGACCAAACACTCTCCTCCGGTTTCGCACGCTGATTTAATAAGGAGCTGACAAACGCGGGGGCAATTTGTGTTGCCTTTCCCTTCCCGTTTTCATCTCGGCCGGCGGCGTCGTCGCCGCCGCCACGGCGACCGCGCGAGCTCGACCCGTTCTCGTTTCTTCCCCGCGCAAAAACCGACTGCTGCGGATTTGATGGCCGCCCTCTTCTGCACCGCTTCCGTGACCTGAATGCGTTTCAACCACCGTAAGGGGGCGCTGGGCGAGGACGACGACGACTGCTACGACGAAGAGAGCGGAGGGTGGGTGCCAAGCGACGGGAGGCCACCGTTGTCGCCTCTACGACGTCACCGGACGGCTGCATTATTCATGGGAAGTCTTGACGCGCGAGCTGCCACGGCGAGTTGGGGAGGGGGAGGAGGAGGGAGATGTGAGGGGTCTAATGGGGCGGACACTCGATTCCCCGCGATTCCCCTTCTCTCCGCTATCCCTTTTCCTCTTCCCCAAAGCGGCGAGTGTGGTGAAGCGGTCAGCGGCGCCATATTGAGACCACCTCGAACCTTCCCACCCTCCCTCCCCAAGTGATCGTCGTCTTTTTCCGTGGCAGAGATTGCGAGGAATATTTTTTTTGTTTTTGTTATACGCTGTTCTTTTGTTTCTTGTCCTCACTGCTACTTTGCGGCGCTTCTTGGTTGTGCTCTCTGGCCGACATCGTTGGTTGCCTCGCCCGCTTCCGGTGACCGCTATCATTCTTTTTATTTATCTTTGATTCTAAAACTCTTTGTTTCGTGGAGCTTTTTTATTTTAGATTTGTTTTGTTGTTGTTTAAGGGACGCGTTTGTACGTGCGTAGGAAGTGTGTTGGAGGTTCCGCCGTAATGGGGTTTCACGCTGACGCTGAGTCGTTCCGACGGGTGCGTCGTGAGAAACGAAAACGGCGCCTCCAAATCGTTTTGGCCGCCAACGCGCGCGCTTAAAAGTGAGGCTGCGATGCAGCGCGCCCTGGCGTCCGAACCGAGTGAAATAGTACCGTGCGAATACGAAAGACGATAAAATAAGATGTACCGGGGTGTTGTACGTCATTTTGGAACCGTGCACAGATCGATGCCAGGCGCTGAGGACAGACAGTTTTTCATATCGTAGACGCCGAAGGTAATCCGCTAAAGGTTCAACGGCAAAGTTCCGAGGGAATACAGTCGCTCGACCGTTGCGATGAACCCATTTCTAAATTTCGTCGAGCAACATTGGCGGTCGGCATTTTTTTCGGGCACGAAGCGCGTGATTGGGTCCGAGCACTCTCCGAACCCTGACGTCACACTCGGTTTTCGACCCGAGCTGAGCCGAGTTCACGCCGAGCGCCGACGCGACTCTCGTGCCCAATACATTATGTCAATGGCGGACTCTGATAAATAGCGCAGTGCGCACTAGATTGCGCGTACTTTCGAAAGGGCCCGCGACGTAGGCCACCGGATGCTAGCAGCTTGACGTGTTTGCTAAAATGTAAAAAAAAAAAAGAGAAGAAAATTAGAAATAATTGAAACGTTACGTGCGGATGCCATATTTGTCTTTCAACTATTTTTTTGTTTTGTTTTGTGAACAGTCCAGTAATGAATAAAATATGACGGTGCTGGGCTGCGCGAGAGAGGCGTGGCGTGTTTCTTTTGCCGCGACGTGTTGAAACTGCGTGTCGGATTTAGTTTAGCTTTACGTAATGTACGGCGACAGTGTTTTTCTGCAAATAAAAGCTATAAATAAGAGTAGGTGACGACTTTCTTTTTGGTTGTTGTTGTCCAGTGAAACGGGGGATATAGTCGGGGAAAATGTGGGCGTAATGACTTCGCAAAATATTACAGCAACCTTTTTTTTTATTTAGAGCGGCCGAAATTACTAAGATGATGGCGGACCTAAAGTCACTGGATCCTGGAAAAGTAGCGCCATTGCCTTTCCTGCCTGCTAGCTGGACACAAACATATACTATCATACAGACGACCGAACCCTGGTTGGTCGTCTGTATGTAACCCAAGTATAAGTTGCCATGGCCAATCGACATTTCGTTCCATTCGAATCTTCGAAAGCGTCGTTCTAGACCAGTCGCATCAAGATCACAATGGAGCATCATCGTACTGGAAGAGTTCCTCACCAATATAAGCGTCTTTGACACTGTGTATGCAATCAACTTATCGATCATGGTTATTATTTATAGAAGTCTCTTACCATGGTATCGTTGTTCTGGTGCATTTCGAGACAGGAACATTATATTTGAACGCCGTCAAGCACCGACGCCGCGTGTGGTTGCAGTGCGAGGATGTGCGCTCGTTTCGCCGGTGTGTGGATAGAAAATCTCGGTATTTAAGAAACGTCTCCATAAATCTACCCGTCACCAGCGAATTTAGATCAGCTCACCAAGAATGGAGAGGTGGAAGATAAACTTCTCATTCAATGGAGCAAAATGGGGACCATACGGGGAGCTTGGCGCTACTTTCTCAGGATGCTGTGATATTAGGCGGACCATCAGTATGGATTTATTACATGAACCCTACGCACCCGAGTAGGGAAGGAAATTCGAACATGCCAAACGCATTTCTCTATTCGTTGGAATACGACGAGTTACGAAGATACCAAACGCATTTTTCGGAGCGCGCCGAGTTTCTTTCGCGCGTTGCTCGCAAAGTTGTCAAACAAAACATAGCGTTTTTGTAAAAAATAAAAAAATTAGACTGGACAGCTTTGGATATAATCATAAAAAAAAATCTAGAAGCCTCTTGATTACTAGGAAGTCTCATATTCTCTTCTGAAAATAATCTTTAGGGCGTCATTTATTATTTCAACTGATTGGTGTGCTTTACAAACCAGAATTCCGTTAAAAGAGTACTCCGCCGATTTTTTTTATGCTCCCCGATTCATCTGGAAATTGGCTAAACACACCGACAAACATATATGAAATAGTATCCTAAATGTTAGCTCAAAATATGTTTTTTGTAATAAGTTTTTGAATTTACAATTTTGGTCCTCATCGTGTTTTTCAAACTGAAAGTTGCGACTGGCAGCAACGAAAAAGTGACGCCAGTGGACGGCAGGGGCTTTTGACAGTAGAATTTGTTCCCAACTGATTCCAAGCAGTTTCAGTGTGTCAAATGAATGCTTTAGAAGCTCACTATAGTTTTCGCGCACCAGCACGGAAGAAATGATTGGCATAGTTCATTTTTTTTACTGCTTGCTCGACTGGCAAGCCTGCCTGCCACTGACGTTACAGCACTGAAAAGTGCGGGTATATTTGAATGTTGGTTTTTACATCGTATTAAATTGACGATTTCACCATAGCAATTATGAATTTCGAGATACTAAAAAGCACAACGGAAAGGATGAAGGCCAGGGATTCAGAAAATCTAGTTAATTGGAGTAGCTCAAAAACTCGCCGGAGTAATCCTTTAAAGGGTAACACTGCAAAAGTTTGAACATTTGTTTGAAGGAGATATATATCTCAACGGATAAGCACATTTGGAATGTTCTGCATCGTTTTGTTTGCGAGAAAAAAATTGCTGATGAAGTTTTGTTTTATAGATGACCATAAGTCGAAACCAAATCTTTGACTCAGGTTACCACGTGAGTTGGCACGTACAGACGTCGTTTCTATAAGAAACTCCACAGCATACAATATTCACTATATCAAAACAGCGGGCGAATATGCATTGGTATGCTAAGTGCGCTAAGGGACACTGTTAGCATAAAAAAAAAATCCTTGTTTCTTCAGAATTGTGCAACCGCCATGAAAACTATACTTGTTTTGTGAAAAGTCAGAAGATCAGTGGCCTAGAGTGTTAACGTAGCGCAGCTCAAAGCACGTGGAGAGAAAGACCACACTTTAGAGTTCAGGGATCCCGGGTTCAATCCTCCGATGCTCCTTTCAATCCGGTCCAGTATCGTAAAACGGCGTGTGTGCGTGTATCACTGTACTGCCTGACGCACGTTAAAAATCCTCTAGCAGTCGTACTGCACATTAGCTAAATTTATCATCTACAGTGGGTACCAACGTCACCAATTTTTGTGCAGAATAAACTCCTGCGGCATAAATGACCAACGACTCATTTGTCTTTTTTGTTGTTGTTTGTTCTTGAAAGTCCTCATATAGGACAGCTAACCAAAGCGGTAATACGCGTGCTCGATCAAAAACGTGTGGACGGGACGCACTCGATCCATAAAATAATCACGCTCAGACTTGTAACCACACCTTGCGCGATATCTCACAAGGCGTCACATCACACTCCCTATCTCCACTTGAAAACCTACCTTACCTACTCTACACCCCCCCCCACACACACACACAGACACACACGCGCACACGTTCACGCACACGTTCACAAACGACAGTCTTACCGAATCGCAAAGTTAGCGCCGAGGGCTCGTATTATCATAATCAAACATTGGAAGTTTGAACCAAGCAAATACACGCAGGCACGCGATCTCGAGCGTTACAAGCCCGGATGTTTGTGTGCTCACCATCCCTCTCACACACACACACATACACGCTCACAAGCAGCCACACCTACCACACTTGAAAACCCCCAAGAGGGAAGGTTGTTTTTGTGCTCGCAGTTTTTGTCGGTGCGACCCTCCCACTCCAGTTCCCGCCCCACATGGAAACAAACCGACGCCAACCGCCAACAAACACGGACCGACACACACACACAAGCGACGAATCGAAAGAGAGAGAGTTGAAACGCGCACGTGGCACGCGCCAGCGCACCTCGCGACTTTAATTAGGGTGCAATGTTTCGAGGCAGCACATTTCCTTCCGCGTTATTAAACGAGGAATAAAGAAGCAAATAAATCAAATATCCCGCCCCGAACGCCGCAAGCAACAGCGGGCTCGGTTATGAAAAGACCGATGTCGCGCGCGGAGCCGCCTTTTCGTCGATGTCGCACGGACCGCGCTGCGCCGCATGCGGCTCGCCGCCGTCGTCGTCGTCGTCGTCGCTTTCGACGTCGCCAACGCTCGAACTCATGAATTTCAACATTGAGCAATCTGTCTCAAGCCCGGTGAATAAATTTTGAGCCCCGAAGGAAAAAAAGATTCCGGAGGGGAGTGGGGGGAGGACATATGTGTCAGGGCATGCCCGTGTTGCCGGCAGCAGTTCGGCGGCGACGGCGGCGGCTTGAGCTGTCAGTCAACGCCGGCGTCGGCCGTGGTGGGTGCTGAGGACGAAGAGGTATGTTGCGAGGAGGGCGGGGTCGGGCTTCGGGGCAGGGCGTCCTCGTCGGGCTCGAGCTTGAAGCGGAGAGGACCCAGCAGGGACGCGTGGACGTCTTCGAGGAAGGCCAGGTAGTCCGGGCCGCCCCAGGTGTTGGGTCGGGCAGCGATCACGGGCAGGGCGAGCGCGCACATGAAGTTCTCCCAGGTCACGAAGCTGCTCGAGTCACCACCGAGTAGTGAGAAAAAAAGCACCGATTCGTATTATTTGTTTTATACAGATTTTGTTTAGGGCTATGGACTAATGAAGAAAAAAATTAGCATTTCCTGAATTATATGACTAATATTCTCATATAAGGTCGCAGGGCATACAGCTGCCTCATTCAAAAGTCAGAAGTGATTTTTTTTTAATTTTTAGTAGGAAAACGGTGGCCGACCGGGCCCTCGAATAAATGGAGCTGAGTTGCGCCACTTAGCAAGAACAGATCCCATTTTTCCATTGAAATTTTCAGAAAACTGACTTATAACTAGGGTTTCGTGTGTTCGGTATATACCGATAATCACCGAAATGTAACCCCTGAAGCGGTTTTCTCTGAATCGGCAAATCTCTCCTTAAATAAAAAATGAAAAAAACGTCATCTTCACAGGAAGACGTCTTCTACTCCACTTTCTAATATTTTTCTTCGTTGACCCGTAACATAGCCGCACTGAACTGTTTTTGGGGTTGTTCCTTTTGTAGGCGCCGAGCGCCAAGAAGAGAAGAAGAGGAGCGCAAGGTCGGGTAGCGCGCGACACTCGACTGAGCGTGCAGCACGGCCGACGATCTCGGTGGGTACCGAAGATATCCCTCATAGCGTTAGACATTGTAAAGTGTAAATAGTGTAAATAAATGTGTAGGACCTACATTTGGTCTCTACATATTTGGTGACCCGGCAAGGCACGCATTCTTCAGCGTTTCCGCCGCCCTCATACGAGACATGGCTACTGGACAACCCAGCGGAGATGTCGGTGCGGTTCGTCTTCGACTCCCACAGTTTTGGCCATCTGACCCCTCCTATGGTTCGCTCAAGTGGAGGCTCAGTTTTCCACAGCAAAGATCACGGGACAACTGACGAAGTTCCATCAAGTCATTGCAGTTTTGTCACCAGAAGTCGCAACAGAGGTCCGGGACCTTATTCTCAAGCCACCAAATCAGAACCCGTACGACACCCTCAAAGCGGAACTGGTGAGAAGAACGTCCATTTCCGAACAACGACGACTACAGCAACTGCTGACAACGGAAGAACTTGGCGATAAAACGCCATCCCAGATGCTTCGACGCCTCCAGCAACTGCTTGGTGACTCTTCTACGACATTTGACCCTTCGCTTCTTCGAGAGCTCTTTCTCCAGCGGCTACCGGCGACTGTCAGGATGGTGCTAGCACCAACAACGAACATCACCATCGAAGCTTTGGCAGAGCTCGCGGACAGAGTCGTTGAGGTAGCCTCACCGGCTATATCAACGGTTGCTACAGACTCTCTGGCTGTTAGCAGGTCGCAGCAAGAGAACAGCGACACAAGAAAACCTCTGGTCCCAGATGTCATCGAGGACCTGCGGATGCAGATCAACCAGTTGACAACGCAAGTGGCCGCACTCATGACCGCTGCTCCATCTAGATCTCGCCAGCGTTCAAGGTCTCGTTCTTCACAGTTCGGACGTTCCCCACCACGACCCGGATCCCCTCCACCAGGTATCTGCTGGTACCACTGGAAGTTTGGGAACAAAGCACAAAAATGTCGAGCTCCATGTACGGCGTCGGAAAACGGCCCAGCGCGCCACTAGAGGCGGCTAGTCGGAGCGCTCACTCTACCTCCCGCCTGTTTTTTGTCACAGACAAAAACTCTAAACTACGATTTCTGGTAGACACGGGTGCCGAAGTGAGCATTCTCCCCGCGCCGCCTAGCATATCCCCGAGCAAGAGACAGCCATGTACACTACAGGCAGCCAATAAGACACCTATTCCAACTTATGGCGAATCTTCCCTCACCCTCGACATAGGGCTTCGCCGAACCTTCCGATGGATATTTCTCGTCGCGGCTGTCTCTTACCCGATACTCGGCGCAGACTTCCTTCGTCACTACGATCTCCTGGTAGACATGCTTCATCTTCGGCTAATAGATGACACCACTCGCTTGACTGTGCAAGGCATTGAAATGAAGTCGCCACTTCTTCCGTCGATCATCCCTGATCCTCCTCTTTCACCCTACGACAACCTTCTCAACGAGTTCAAGTGTCTAACATGTCCCAACAACTTTTCCCGACCCGTACCACATGACGTGACCCACCATATCGTAACGACGGGTGCTCCCACCTATGCTCGACCACGACGACTTGCTCCAGAACGTCTGAAGATCGCCAAGGCAGAGTTCGAACACATGCTGGAATTGGGCATCATTCGTCCTTCTTCGAGTCCATGGGCCTCGCCTCTGCATATGGTACCTAAAAAGAGCCCGGAGACTGGCGACCTTGCGGCGACTACCGTGCCCTAAACAACGCCACACTACCAGACAGGTATCCGATACCACACATCCAGGACTTTTCGCTATCCCTTCACGGCTCAACCATTTTTTCGAAAATAGATCTCGTTAAGGCCTACCACCAGATACCGGTAGAACCGGCAGATGTTGCTAAGACGGCCATCACGACACCGTTTGGGCTGTTTGAGTACCTTCGAATGCCCTTCGGACTCAGAAATGCCGCCCAAACCTTCCAAAGGTTCATCGACACCGTCCTCAGAGGATTGCCTTTCTGCTTTGCCTATGTCGATGATCTCCTAATCTTCAGTCGAAACGAGACTGAACACATCCAACATCTGCGACTACTTTTCCAGCGCCTCGCCGATTATGGTGTTAACATCAACAAAGGAAAATGCCAACTCGGGGCATCACATCTAGAATTTCTAGGCCACGAAGTAGATCAACACGGCATACGGCCCCTTCCAAGTAAAGTGCTGGCGATCAGCAATTTCCCAACACCCACAACCATCCGCCACCTTCGCGAGTTCCTTGGACTGGTGAACTTTTATCGGCGATTTGTTCCCCAGAGCGCTGAGATTCTGTTGCCCCTCACTTGTCTGCTGAAAGGGACCAAGACACCCTCGTCTCCTGTGCAGTGGACACCGATCGCAGAACAAGCTTTCAGCCGAGCGAAGCTGGAACTAGCAAATGCGACGCTTCTGTCACATCCCCAGCACAACACTCCAACTAACATCATGGTAGACGCCTCCGACGTCGCCGCAGGAGCAGTCTTACAACAACTAATCGGCACTGTCTGGAAGCCAATTGCTTTCTTTTCAAGACAACTGACGTCGGCAGAACAACGTTACAGCACTTTCGGACGTGAGCTGTTAGCAATATACACTTCAATCCGCCATTTTCGAAATTTTCTTCAAGGAACAGAGTTCTTCGTGCTCACAGACCACAAGCCCCTCACGTATGCTCTACAAAATGGCACAGACGCACACTCACCTCGCGAAACACGGCACTTGGCTTATATTGCCGAATATACGACCGACATCCGCCATGTCAGAGGCATCGACAATCCTGTTGCTGACGCTTTGTCCCGGAGCACTCCAATTTCCTGCGGACTTGGTTTCCCTCCTGCTGTCGACTATGACGCAATAAGCCTTGCACAGCAACAGGACCAAGAACTTAAACATCTACGCGAATTCCCTGGTCGGCTTGCCTTCGAGGAGATTACTTTACCTTCATCCACCACAGGAGTAGTCTGCGACGTCTCGACCGGTACACCAAGACCATTCATACCTGCTAACTTTCGAAGGCAAGCTTTCGACTCCGTACACGGCTTATCTCATCCCGGTATTCGTGCCACTCAACATCTAATGACTGAACGCTTCCTCTGGCCCGGAATCAACAAAGATGTCCGAAGCTGGACTCGAACCTGCATTCACTGCCAAAAATCGAAGGTCCAACGTCACACTTCTGCACCGCTACAGGCATTTCCAACCACGAGAAAGCGCTTCGACCACATCCACATCGATATCGTGGGACCCCTACCACCATCTGAGGGCTACCGATATCTTCTTACATGCGTGGATCGGTTCACCCGCTGGCCAGAGGCATTTCCCATTCAAGATATCCGAGCAGACACCGTGGCACGCACTTTCGTTCAAGGATGGGTGTCCCGATTCGGCATCCCATCTACTCTCACAACGGACCGGGGACGTCAATTCGAATCCGCGCTCTTCCGACAACTTCTATCACTCTTGGGAACAAAACGAATACGAACGACCGCCTACCACCCTTCCGCAAATGGTCTCGTCGAACGTTTTCATCGCTCATTGAAAGCGGCGCTGATGGCACAATCCAACCCAAATAACTGGAACACAAGCTTGCCTATCGTCCTCCTTGGACTTCGGGCTGCTTTGAAGCAAGACCTCGGCCACAGTCCAGCCGAGTTGGTATACGGCTGTACCCTACGCCTACCCGGAGAATTTTTCACATCTGGTATGGAAGAGCCAGCTCCTGATCCTATGACATATGCCAATCAGCTGCGAACGATAATGCGAAATCTCCGACCCACATCACCCCGTAAGCAAGCACGAGCTCCAGTGTACGTATCGAACGACCTTGACACGTGCAGCCACGTATTTCTACGCAGGGACGGCTCTAAAAGATCGCTTCAACAACCATACACCGGGCCGCATAAGGTGCTTACAAGAGAAGCCAAGACTTTTACAATCGACTACAATGGACGCCCAGAAACCGTCTCCATTGACCGCCTGAAACCCGCTCATCAGGAACCGCTTTGTAATCCGAACCATGCCATTCAGGTTTCCACCATTCCCGCTCGACCGACCACTGATCACCACTGCCTCACCTCACACCGATCCCCTCGATCTGATCAAACCTACACAGAACACCTCCAATGCAGACAAGCACCTCAAGAATCCAACAGACCCAGCTCTGCTTATTCCGAAAACAACCGCAGAGACTCCGGTCAGTTTGGATCTAGACAATCAAACTCTCCGTCAAACACGACGACTATTATTCACCGCAACCAAACAAGCACAGGCGATTCCCTCCTAGCTCCGCCTCGTCAAGTGACGTGGTGTTTACCACCATCCTACGGTCATGCTGGGAACGCGGGAGAGAGAGAGGGAGGGAGAGTATTGTAGGCGCCGAGCGCCAAGAAGAGAAGAAGAGGAGCGCAAGGTCCGGTAGCGCGCGACACTCGACTGAGCGTGCAGCACGGCCGACGATCTCGGTGGGTACCGAAGATATCCCTCATAGCGTTAGACATTGTAAAGTGTAAATAGTGTAAATAAATGTGTAGGACCTACATTTGGTCTCTACACTTTCTATCGAAACCGCATTCCTTGACCCGTTCCTTTTTCTTAATCTTTACCGTGCATTACTGGAGAAAATATTATAATTCATAACTTATAAAATACTATATTCTCTCCAGTAATTATACAGTCGCTGTACAACACAAGCCCGAAAAACACCGATTTCTCTCTGGCATTAAAATTAGACACCGAAAAACACCGATCCAAAGAAGAAAAATAAACATAGATAACAACCCCGAATTGAAAACAAAACAAAAACAGAATACCGAACTAAACTAGGAGCCCTATTGTAACTTTCGAATAAGATAACGTGTACATAGGAAACTGTAGCAACTGCGCTAGGCCGCTAGCGCCATTAGGACGGAGAATGGGGCGCTCAGCGATGCGTCGTTAAATTTGGCAATAAAGTATTTAAAAAAACTTTTTTTTCTTTTTTTTTTGAGGGGGAGGGGGTGTTGTCGGAAACGCTGGGCTCTGGTTGGTGTGATTAGTGGGTAGATCTAAAGCTATGGCTGCCTTTGTCTCCAGTGCACTCGTCGAACGCGTTCGAATGCGGGAGCCAAACCCCGGACGTCGGCATTCCTCGTTCGGGCATTCCTGCGACACTGCTCGTAGTCGTAGTACATCAAACGAAAGATACTCTGCGAACGCGTAGTCGTCGCAATATTCGCGGTTCGAGTGCCGCGGATATTGCGGTTTCATTCAGTGTTCCTTTAGGTTGACACCAAGTGGCTCTGATCGCTACTTGAGAGTCAAGCTAAACGCGATCGCGACGCCGCCATTTCCCCCGCAGCGGCCACTCCGTGAAACTGCACGTAATGTTTCAGGTCGAGTCGCCCAAGGGCCGGTGGCGCCATCTCGCAGTGCCATTTCGCAGTAGTGATCTTTCATGTTTTGACTCGTCGCTAAAGGGAGGCGCTGTTATCGTATTTAGTTCGGTCTCGGTGGACGCCAGCGGTCCATTCCTCAAGGGTGAGTTTCCCAACTGAGCGTTTTAGTGACGTTGGTTTACACGTTTACGAGCAGCGTCTATTGGCTGTTATTCCGTCTATTTCCTAGGAAGAACTCTAGGCTGAGTTCTCGGGGTCGTCAGTTGGCGGGCTCACCGGTCGACGTCCACGATTCGTCCATCGTCCGGGTGGTCGCTGAGGGACCGGAGTTTGTCCACGATGAACTCCACGCTCGTGGTCAGCCTGCTCCGCACCGTCTCAAAGAACAGAAACATGTTATAGGGCCTCTCTTCTGTGCGACAGCTACCGTAACCCGTAAGCGACGCGTATCTATGTAAACGCCGCGATACACACACACACACGTGCGCGCGCGCACACACACACGCAGCGCACATACGTACACGCACACACATACGCGTGCAGACACACACACATCCATGAGTCCGTCAGGCTTCGAAAACCCCTTTCGAAGCCCGACGGACCATGCATATGTGTGTGTGTGTGTGCGCGATCTCGTGCGTGTACGTATGTGTACACGAGGGGGGGTGTATGCAGAAAGATCTAATGTCACAGGCGGTGCGTGGCTTGGATCTGTTCTGTTGACCTTATATTTGCCAGTTCAACAAAACATTTCTTCCTAAAACACAACAACAAATGTACAGTATGTTGTTTTCTTTTTATAAAAGAAAGAAAATTGCCCTTGAAATTTTAAGGCCGGGTTTGGGGGGGGGGGGAGAGGTCCCCCTGGCCTTTTTTGTTTTCTTAAGTTCATCGTAATTTTTTAAATATTATTTTCAAGAATCAGGTTGTGATCATTTTGCGTTCCTTTCATTCGGAACAGACGATTGAAAATATCGACGTTTCAATGTTGAAGTCACCAATAGTGTGTTCCTTTAACGTTACCTTAACGGTAGTGTTTCCTTAACGGTAGTGGCGTCGTTTAGAGTTTGAAGCGTGGAAAGTTTTAGCGCCGATAATCCGTCAAGGGACAAATGAGCTCGACGTTATACATAATTATGTCTCCTGTTTCCCGCTTTGCGGGTCATTGGTGCGCCAACCGCGCGCTTTGGCGTAGCAGACGGTAGCAAGAACCGTCTGCTAAGCGGTTTTGAATCCTTCTAGAGGCCTTCGCAAACTTTGTTGATGTCGTCTGCAAAGTGACAGTGAAAAATATGGCTCACACACGAAAATAAACTCCCGCTCGGTTACGCCGACGACGACGCCGACGCCGCCTGCCGCAAACGGCCGCCCAAGAGCTGAGCTCCAAAAATCAAGCTTCACGGGAAGAAATATGTAGTGCAGCTTTATTTCCAGTTCACTCGGAATCTCCTTCAATGAACCGTCCTCGAATCTGCTATCTTCTTCAGAACCAGACACGTTATTTTGTTTTATATTATTATCGGTACGGGGACGTTTTCCAAGTAATCGGGTGACGTGTATGTTCCTCGAGGGTTGGGGAATCTCATGTCCATGCGCTATATTTTTTAACATAAACCCAAATAATCCCAGTTTTTTGTGTTTTTTTTTTTCGTCGTACACCAAAAATCGATATTGGAAAGTATCGAATCCACGAGAAAAAATAGACACCGAGAAAACACCCCAAATTTAAAAGGAAAATAAACACCGAAAACATGGAATCCTGGTTGGAAACCACCATCCCTCATAAATAGTTTGCATATTTAATCTCACAAATACCGCAAAAAATGCTGTTTTATGGTTACGTTGTACCCGGCGTGAGCGTTATAGTGTGTGTTCTTTCGTCGTGAGGGATCACAAGAACTCGGTTTTATAACCAAACGCAAGTTGTGAACGGGCCGAACAGAACGAGAGGATAGGTGGCGCAAGCTGCCCCACATTACAAAGGGTAGAGCCATTCACATCCATCCATCCATCCAGGAAGATACTTGCACGAAGATTCGCGTACCCCATTCGGTCCCGCCACTCGAGCACCACGCGCCGCGCGTCGGCCACGCTGATGGCGCCTCCGTTGAGGGTGTCGAACATGGCGAACTCCTCCTTGAGCGGACGGACCTCGAGCGGCTTCAGCAGGGACACCAACTCCAACTGCAGTCGCCAACCCCCCAAAAATAGCGACACCGTGTAACTCACACCCGGACTTGTACGCTACTCATTACGAGTAATCATATTATTCGCAATCGATTACCTTTTGGATTCATTTTGTTGTATGATTTCATCACATGTATTAGGAAAGTAATCGCGAGAGTAATTTGTTGACTGTTGCAGGTACTAAAATTACTTGCAACCATTACTCCTTTCCCATCCCCTTCCTAATGACGCGTCTTTCGTAAAAGTTTTCTGGCAAGAAAGCTCGAAACAAGTCTCCAAAAGCCGGACGGTTCACCATACTTGGTAGATTAAGAAGATAGGTAATTTGCAGTTCGGTGATTCTAATCCAGTAATGGACCAGCACACGAGCCACTCGTTTCGAAACTGGAAGATACATTTGTCGCTTTTTAAAATCCGAAGAATAATCGGAAAAGTCCGGTTACTTTTTCAAGTAACGGCCAGTTTTCTTTATTCTCGAGTAATCGAGTAATTCAATTGAATACATTTTAACCGAGAGGGATGGTAATTGTACTCAATTACTTCTTTCGAGTAGCGTGTATCAAGATGCATACACCGACCCTCGTAAGGTGCGTTATATCAAAGGTCGTGGTACCAGTTGTTGAAGCATAGAACGAGGGTATGTAGTTCACCGCGCACAAAAAATAAATAAATGTTTACTCCGATGCGCAGTTCTGATAGCTGCTGTCTTCGGCAGGCCGGTTTTGCCTTCGATACGATGAGACGATCGGACCAGAGTCATACTAGCCATACAGCACGGTGTGGCTAGTATGACCGTTGTCCAAACGACGAGTGCACCTATTCCGCACGAAGACGGCACCAAGTCGGCGCGTGTACAAATCCAACTTCGGTGGGAAACTTTGTGCACGTGCACAAGCTACACGCGCATCGCGCATGCGCAGAACCCTTCTAAAGAAAAAAAAAAAGTTCGCTGATGCTGTCTTCGATTGATGACTATAGGGCTTTCTATTTTTATATACGTAGCATTTATTTGGGCCAGCTCTTAGCGCTTTCGTGTCCGTGGCACGTATGCCCCGACGGTGACCGTCACGCTAATAACGTCGCGAAGTGAACGTGACGTCATCGGCGTTTTTAAAAATTTCGTCGTGACGTCATCGCGTGAACAACTCAGTTTCCTTGACTTCCTCTATATACGTCCGTCAACTGGTTCTATCGCACAAGCACAGCCTGAAGACGTCACCGTGTTCGTTCGTCGGGGTGACGGTCGTCGTGTGACACATGACGTCATGTGATCTCACAGCGTTACATAAAGTCATGGCGTCACGTAACGTCAATGTTACATGACGTCATGTTACGCGACACTCGTGACGTCATAGTTTCAAGAAATGTCACGCGATGTCTGATTGTCACTTCACGTCATGGACTGACGGTCACGTGACTTGACGCTCAAAGCGCGAACTCACACGGTAAACTCGGGGGAAAGTACATTTTGAGGACTCACGTCGGAGTGCTCTCTCGCGGAGTATCTTGAGCACGAATCGCGTGAGCAGCTGCGTCCACGAGATGCTGCCCAGGTGATCCCTGTCGAAGCGGGCGAACTCCTCGCGCAGCATGGCCAGCACGGCGGCGGGAAGGCTCCCGTCTTCCTCGCGGGGTCCCAGGTACACCCGGTCGTGGATGGCCACGAAGCCTTCCCAGGAGACCCCGCCGGACGCCGGCACGCCGCCGGCCGCGTCCAGGGCGGCGCGGAGCTCCGAGTCGCTCAGCAGAAGGTCCAGCGTCTCCTGGGCGTGCACGCGTGCCGAGAAAGCTCACGCTGAACCGAAAACCCTTACGGCCGAGTGCCTAAGCGTTCCTTGACTGGCGCAACGCACTGAAACAAACGCATGAGTTGCGCGAGGAGCATGGCGAGCTAGAGCGCCGCATAGACAGATTAAGGCTGAAAAACGCATGTAAGCGATTGTTGAGCGGCGAGACGGGCGACGGCACGAGCGACGAGGTTCAGCGACGAGCGACGGAGATTTTTCACTGTCGCTTGTCGCGTCGCTCGGTTTCTGGAAGTTCTAGAAAACGTCGCTCATCGCCTTGGTCGCTTGCTCCTGTCGCTTTCACGCGGTTCGCTTCGTCGCGCGACTGACCGAGCGACAGCGAAGCAGGTCGCCGTCGCTTGTCTCGTCGCTCGTTCAAATCGCTTCACGCGGTTTATGCTTTGTTCGTGGCGGCCGCCATGTTTGATTTTGACGCAGCTGAGTCGGGGGAAATGGCAAGCCATTTTATTTGCCGATTGGAAGGCGCTAAGATTGAGGGGTTCGTGCCAATAGCAACCCCCAGAAATTTCTCCATAGGGTTAATGGAGCCGAATTTTGTACAGCAGCGCGAATTCCCCGTCCTTGGTGGGGGGCTTTCATCACTTGAACGAGGGAGCGATTTATTTTATATTCGATAGATTATCAAATAAGATTAACAGCTAATCACGTTATTAATAACGTACGCGACTGAACTTTCACAACAGTTTTTTTTAATTATTTTTGTAACACGTTTGGCTTGTAGTAGCCTACTTGGAAGCCGTTTCTATGCCAAGCCATAAAAAAAAATCCAACGTGGCGCCCCTCATTTTTGTTTTGCAGGACGGTTGTCGTACGATGGCTTTTGGTCGGGCTGGAGCGAGGCTCCTGAGCAGCACGCCAGGTCCCGGTAGTATAAATAAAAGATACATGCATACATTATAATGTAACATAGGCGTACGCTGTGTGATTTCGCTTTCAGCATAATGTATAAAGTGTGTAGTCCTGTGTGTTCGTTGTTTCGTCTCGAGACGTCCAGCTGTCCGGTAAGGAATCGACAGCGGCGACCGAAATATTTAGAGGCATATTTACTCCAGATTAGCCATGCGAAAACGAAGTGAGGACACCACTTTACATGCACACGCGCCAAAATAAATCGCGTACAAAATCACTTAATTAGTTTGGCCCACAAGCTCCATTGTAAAATCGTTCATTATCAGGTGCCGCGCCGCAGACCTTCATGGTAATGGGACTTGCATTTCTGAGGCTCCGCGGCCTCCTGAACCAAAATAGAACATTGCAATGTCACTAACATATATATTCACAAATGTGCACATTTACTCACATAATTACGCGTTCCATATGCCAAGTTCCGATCCGCTGTTCGCAGAAAGTAAACAAGTTGTTCACTCATTTCAAGAAATAAGCCACTTCAGGTATAGCCTCCAGTGATGAGTAGCTTCGTTTTTACATATTCGAAGCTTCTCACGCAAGTAACCATAAAAAAGTGGTCGAATGACCGTTATCCTGGCTGAATGCTATCATTTGCCAGTTTCGGAAATGTTGTTGTCAGTCAGCAGGCCGTACAACTGGCAGGAACCACGAAGTGTCCGGAGCCTTACTCCGTGAGAAAACGTTCAAATGCCCGCTCCATGTCCTAGCATCTGTAATGGCAATGTGGTCATGATCTTTGAAATTTTAAACTTGTTTCAATCGCCAGGACACAAACCAAAACGTCAATCTAAACTCCCCACCTCTCTCTTCCCCTCCACCAAGACAAACAAACAAACAAACAAACCTTGAATTATGAACGAAGACGGCTGCTGTTGCACCCGGGAACAGAACTAAATGAAAATAAAAATAAAAATATAGGGAGCCGAAGTCCTGTCTTCTTATTATCCTCCGTCTGTCCCAGGACCGGCCAAGACCATTTTCAAGATTAAACCCTATTGTTACACTCTAAGTATGCAGTGCTGCATGAAGCGAAGTGGGGCTTAGTGTACCAGCTTTACAACTTGAGAACCGTGGTAGTTCAGGGATTTATTTCGATGAGGATTTTATAAATAATTTGTTTTTACTGCGAGATCAAAAACGAGACTGTATCTAGTACGGTCAACCTCGCAGACTAACAACTACGGGCAGCAAAAGTTGAATGAAAATTCGCTGAGCAGATAAAACTGAGCATGAAGAAAGTACAAACTCACATATGTCGTTCGTTGAAAAAAGAAACAAACAAAACGTGTAGGTCTTGGCCCTTGCACTGTTCATGCACCATTTGGGCTGGACATGACCGCGTCAATGCATTCCTCAACAAAGTCTCGAAAGTTTGCACCAAAAATATCTAGCGAGTTTGACAGGTGCGCGGAACGCCGAAGACCAAAACCCACGCTTGCACGATTCTCGGCCGTAGACAAAACCAGCGCGCACCGACACAACCGTTACGAAGTTACAAATTTTTGGGAAAGCTAAAGTCCCTTGATACTTATTTTACAAGTAACGACAACCAATACAAATGACAAAGCACATTCCGCTGGAACAAAATGGCGGCATTTAGGTCAAACCTCTATACTGTGCGCCGCCATTCGCTTCCTAAAACCTGCACCGTCACGCAGTTGGCGCTTCGAAGAATGTCGCTACTTGTAGGAAGCTCTTATCTAGGGACTTTAGGGAAAGACAGGCAGCGGCGCACCGGCGAGCCGGGCGAGTTGACAGCTCATGCAAACCGCCGCCCGGTCGACTTTTGGTTTCGGTTTCAGACAGAGAGAGAAACAATCAATCACAAACGAAGATATCAAATAAATTACAATTTATTTTCATGACGCGGTCATGACGTTTCGTGAAATTATTTTTAACAAAAGTTGCTTCATGTTTTCATTTTTAAATTAACAAGAGCCCCCCACCACCGAAGCGCTGCATGTCTGTGGCGACGCTATTGACAGCGCCGCCGATAGTGGCGACGCCAATGTCAACGCCGCGTAACTCGGACTCTGACAGGCACCTACATGACAGCAAAATCTAATGGCGTCCGTTTGTGGACGAAACAATGGAAAGAGAACCGCGCCGCGTAGACAAAAGGGCGGACGTGTGTAGCCTTTCCCAAGGGTTATGCAAATGCATTCCCTAAGGATCTACCAATGGATCTTCCTTTAAGTTTTGTATTTATGCTTAAAGTATTTACTTAGTTTTGTCGCCCAACCAGCTACGTCATATTTCAAAATGGCAGCCGTCACACGAAAACGATTTATATAACGGAATCCCAATGGGAATAATAATTTAAAAAGAATTGCGTACACATTTCATGCAGGACCAGAGATGGGTGGTGAGCAGCGCCCGTGCGGCGTCCTGGGCAACCCGGCCTGCCGGAGACAGACCAGGTGGAAGCTGGCCCCGCAGATACGGCAGCGAAGCATGTCCTCCAGCCGGTCCCTGGGATGAGGTGGGTGGTGGCCATGTTGGTGACACACCTCGCAGTGGGGCTTGTCCACGCGGATCTGAAACCACCGCATCCACACGTCACACGCGTTTTCTCGTAGACAATGCACCACTCGCGCGGCTGCAAGCAGTGTTATAAACGTTACAAAAAGAACACAAAAAGAGCGATAAACGTTGTTTGTTACCTGGAAATCAAAGGAGCTCGTTACTAAACTACGTTACCTCAAAATAGAAGGAGCGCATTGCCGTGAGCGATGAAAGGTAGATGCACAAGAGCGACATGTATGGACAAGAGAAATGTCTGAAGAAACAATCTTGAAGGTATATAGGACGAGCACGCACTACCGACAGCAGCGCCACCGCAGTGGATTGACGTCGTATCGCCAAACTGCTCGTCTGTTCTTTTTTTTTTGTGCGGTTGCTATCGCCAGTTATGCCAATCTAGCACAAAAAAACCGCCAAATTCGGAAGGTCTGTTGCGCACGATTGGTTTATCCGGGAACAACAGACGAACAAAGACGACAAACGCCCGGACTACGCACCTTTGGGCGCTGCCTGATTTGGCTACATCGAACGGCAGCGTCGTCTGCTATGTATAGCGTACTTGCATAGTGTATAGTGTATGAGGTCGCGTGTAACGTCAGGTCACGTGACATCAATTTCCCCGCTAAATTGAGCGGGAAAGCTGAATTAGTGTGTAGGTCACGTGTGACGTCAATTTTTCCCGCTAAATGTAGCGAGGAAGCTGAATGGTGTATAGCCAATAGGTACGCGACGTCGCGCCACATGACGTCACGTACCCATAGGCCGCGGCTAAATTTAGCGGAGAAACTGAATTCTTTATAGGTCGTGACGTCAATTTCCCCGCTAGATTTAGCGGGAAACTGACGTCACGGGTCACCGCTTTACGAAACCCGAGCAACTAGCCAAAGAACGTTTCAAGTTGAAAAAGTGCCGCGAGGCGACGCGGGTCGGGATCGCTCCCGGACTCACCACGGACACGTCGTGCTCGTAGTCGAGGTAGTCCCGGCCCACGGCCGGCTCCGTGCTTCCCGGCGAGTGGTCCCCGGCGCACTCGCGGTGCTTGCGGCGAAGCTTCCTGCAACGCGCATGCGCCAACGGGTCCGATCTCTCACTCTGCTCGGTCCAGCCCGACGGCACGCTATACCCTTACAAAGTAGCAGCACTCATTATACAAGCGAGCAGTTCGACTAACAGGTAAACATACTGCAAAAAAAAAGAGCAATCCACAAAAAAAACTTAGAAACCAGGAGACAACGGAAAAGCTAGAAACTGAGGGAGAGTAGGAAAAGAGACCAGGTGGGGACATTAGGGGTAACAGAGCTCCGTCTGAAATGATGAGTGGATTGACGCAAAACTGTTGTGTCTCCTGGTCACTCTACGAAATCGAACCACGGAACGCCGGCGTTTGGTGTTGGAGAGCGCTGCCTGATCCAGTGAGTAAAGATGAAGGTAGCTAGCTTTGCTTCTACCGCCTATACCATGCTTAACCAGAGCCCGGTGTTCTGACGTCTACTCAGCGTCTAAACTACTCCTTTCCTTCAGTTTTTTTATCCACAGGGAACGACACATATCCCGCGATTGGAGACCCGAAGCGGAGTTTGACGCTCACGACCAGGGACATAGCGTTTATATCCTTAAATGCAGGTAGTATTTAGTCAATTTCTCTCCGCTCGTGAACCCTAATGGTTGCATTTCAGTAAGAGTATAATGGGGGTAGTTATTGCTCAAATCCAAACGGTATAGCGTTGGAAACAGAAACTGAAGCCTTGAAGTCTTATGAGCGAGCAGTCAAATGGGGGAAGATCAGTTCTGGTGTAAGAATAAGGGTGGAAGGGAGGTCACGACCACGACGTCACGTGGCTGTGACAAAGTCAAGGTAAATATGGTGATTTTATGGGCCGAACCAACGAAGGGCATATGGCTACGCCCAGCGGAGAGCTGAGGCTGAGTTTCGGAGGTCTCGGCGTATTTTGAGGTTCAACCGAAATCTCGGCTACACGGTGCCTTTTCTGCAGTACTCCGTCAGACTGAGGGCACCTCGGCCTGGATTTGAACTCGCCAATTTGGGACCCGTAGCCCGGCACTTCTGGAGTCACCGAGGCGGCAACGTGGACATCTTTTTCATCAACCATCGCGCCACGTGATATTATGACGTTACGTACGGCACTTCGCTTCTCCTGGCAGGGGTTATGACGTCACACGAACAGCTTTGTACCGTCGCTCACACGCCTTTGCTACGCTGCGACCAAAACCAACACACTCAAGCAAGATCCGCGAGGGCCTTTATCTTGTAATGTGGTTGATTGGTGGGCTTAGTTTGTAATGACCTATATACGTGCTGAAATGGAAGAGGAATGGGACAGGACAGAGCGCTCTGTCCCATTCTTCTTCGTATCTTTGTGATTGCGCTATTAAACCTCATATGTCATCGTATTCGCAACACTAGCCCGTCGCTCGCCCTCTCGCGGACGAACGAAGAACCAGAGGAGCGGGGACGGCGACGGAGACGGCGGCAGGGACTGTCGGCCTTTGGTGCTGCTGCTACCGCGTCGTGCCGTCGCCGGACGCGTTACTTCGACCGCGGGCGCTTCGAAGGCGCACGCTCTCACAGCGGCGTGCGGATGACGTCCAGCAGGGAGCAGCGCACGGGCGGCGAGTCCCAGTGCTCGTTCATCGACGCCCTCTCGGCGTTGGTGTAGAGCAGGTCGGCGGTCGACTCCGGGAGACTCATGGCGGACACTTCTGTCCACGGGCCTGCCGCGCCTGTGGCCCCTTGGGGCTTGGTGGATGATAAGGGACGCCGACCCGTGCCCTTTCTTCTTCTTTGCTTACTGACTGAGTCTTCGTCAGCAACATCGCTGCGCCGTGTCCATGTGGCGCACCGTAGCTCGGAGCGCATGGAGCAAAGCTCGCGCCGCAGAGTCCATGGAATCCCACCCTGCCCGTTTTAAAAGGGCAATGCCCTTTCTATGGTAGCAGATTTGCGCATTCAGCCTCGGCGGGTGGTCGTAGCGCCGACTTTTCTGCATCTCCTGGATGCTTTGCTCGTCACGTGATCTGAATTTGGCGAATAGCGGCACTGTGCATGGTAAACAGAAACGGAGGCGGAAGCAGGGAACATACGCCGAGGCGCGTGCAATGTCGCCGCGGGCAGCGACCGTAGCGGTGGCTATCCTGCGCAGCGCTGGATGCCTTGCTCCTCACGTAATCGATCTCGGCGAGTAGCGGCGTAGCAGCTCGGGGAAAACAAGTGCACAACTCTGCTCCCCGAAGAGGGAGCAGAGTTGTGCACTTGTGCGGTTACACAGTTACACAGCGACCAGATTAACCGACGCACACTCTCCCACATGTGCACGGGATTTCGTAAACGATGTTGACGTTGCGTAAATGTGCGACTACGAGGCATGATCTTTCCTATACATGCGTCACCGTTGGGGACACTTGGCCATACATTTCAGGGACCGTAAATGCACTCAGGGCGGATTTAGAGGCGGGGTCCGGATGTCCCGATCCCCTCCTTGATTTCTGCATGTGTAAAATTTAAGGCTGAAACGAGGGGAGAGGGGGAACGGGTTCCTAAGCATATGGTACGCTGACCAACACCTAACCCCCCCCCCCTCAGGAAATTTCTGCATCCGCCCCTGAATGCACTCCTCTATTTAATCAAACGAAAGTACTCAAACGCTTTCGGAGCAAGAGAGCCAGAGAAATTTTTGAGTCAAAAAACTATAATAGAAACAGGAGACACGTGCATTAGCACACCATCAATTTTACTGTCCGAGAAAGAGATAGGGCACCCAACCTTTTTTCTTAATCTGGCTGATTTTCTTTATTCTTATTTTGCTATCCGTCTCTTTTTTCAATTTAATTTTGTTAATTTTTTATCAAATAATTTTAAACAGTTTACTTGCGAATGCAATTGGCATTTTAATTTAGTAAATCTCCTTTCATTTTCGTCTTTCTCTTATCATGCATTAAACAATCAGTTGTTTAATGCATTAAACAATCAGTTCACCTTATGTTGTACAGCGACGAATGCTATAAGCGTGAGCTCATAGCGTTGGCAGCTGCCCTTAATGCACGAGAGCTTGTGCCGCCGAGATCTGCCCTAGAGCAAGGAGCTCGCGCTTGTAGCCTTTCCAGCGGTACATCACAAGGTGGAACAGAGTATAGTAAGCGCTTGTCCTGTCGTTGGTCCTGTTCATTCGGTGTTCTGTCCTTGTCCTTTGCGCTTTTGTAATTAAGATGTTTAACCAACTAGCCCAACAGTTAATTTAAGCTATACAGGGACTATCGTCTGAAATGTTCAAGCTCCAGCATCAGTGCCTGACTTGGTAGGATCTCTTTCTTTATCAACCATCAAAAAGCAGCCATTATAATGTACAGATGATATGCACTTCGGTGATGATAGCTATCGTTAGTTATAGCGAGACTATAACTAGATGATAGTTACAGCTTGACTGAACTTCAAAACGACTTACGGTCGTAGATCACTGCTACGGGTGAACGTCAAAGACTCCAGGCTAGCAGGTGATATTAAACTGGCAAGATTTCTTATCTACAAAATGTGACAGTGTCACAAAAAAAAACTGGAAGTTTTTATGATTATGTTGTCTAAACACGAACGTAACGTTTCGGCGTCGTGGTGATTTGCCTATACGCCAGCGTGGTACAGCGGAACCCCCTTCGACAGCCCCATTCAAAACGTGCCGCATTTGCTACCTCTTAGGACCCTGCAGAGTTTGTTCCAATGTTTACAAATCCATATGGACAAACATTTAGCAGTCCTGTGTTAATCCGCAGTACAGTCGGAACGATAGTTGCGCCACGTTATGGAGAACTCGTTGGGCATTGGCGTCGCGTTCACGAACCATCGGGTACGTGAACATAAGCGTTCCAAAAACAAAAATAGCCATCTCACCATTTTGTTTTGTCTCGAACACTTTTGTTTCCTTTGTTCCGGAGCTCGTGGAAGCGCGTCTCCTTCGGCACAGCTCTTGGCACTGGCAGTGCCACGACGGCATTTTTGGCTATCGGCTATTTAACTCCAAGTACAGACCTTTCCAGTGTTTACATAATCCATTCGTAGTCTGTGTAACGGCTTAAAAAATGCTCAGCTTGGCAGGGACTGAAGCATCGTATTATGAATTCGTAGCAACGACGACACCGCTTCGCATTGTACCAGCGAGCGTAAGTTCCTCTGCTTCTTCCACAGGGGTCACAGTGACGTGGTACACCGAGCACCGATGGTCGATCTCAAGGCAGCTAGCATCAACGTCTCCCACCATTTCTACAGGCATAGCCAATGGGAGCTCGGCGTTTTGACGTCACTGCAACCCCTGTGCAAAGAAGCAGACGAACTTACGCTCCGCATAGTGATGCCGAGGAATGAATGACGAAGCAAAAAGCGTTGACATAGCAAGTTACGTCATGCGTTTTTTTGTGACGTGCAAGTTCTGTTTAAAGTATTTAAACTTTTCTTTTTTAATTTAGCGTTTTCTATTTAGGTGATCACATTCGTTTCTGGCCCGTTGACAACGTAACTACACTCAAGCGTAAAAGGCACAAATCCGCCGACAAGGCCTCTCAGTATGCGTCCGCTAACGGCGTGCTTTTACCGAGGAATCTCCGCACGCAGACTCCGACCGGGCACCAAGCGCCACGCACCAAAACAAACGGTCGGTCACCCGCCCCTCAACGACTTTCATTTAGGACCCATTCGGGGAGGGGAGAAAGAGCGAGAAGCAAGAGCGAGCACCGCCATTGACCGCCGTACTCCCAGCAGCAGCAGCCAGAAAGGCCAGACAGAGCGTTGTGGTCAGTCCTTGCCTTTCTCTCATCTTACTCCTCCTCCCACACGACGTCGTCCCGATGAGCCCGTACTGTTGTTCTCGCTGTCCACCCCCTCTCCCCCCCCCCTTCCCAAACCCGAGTCCGAGTAGGGTAATCCCTCACCCGGTCCGTCCCCTCGGTCCAAACTCCGAGGTCGCTCTGTCTTCGGGGTCCGAAAGGTCACAGTCCGCGCCCCCTATCGGTGTTCCCAGAAGTACAGCGCCAGGCCAGTTTGTAAGAGGGACAAGTACAGTGGCGCTCGTTGACTAGGGTCTCGGAAACGACCCTAGCGAGTTGTGTGTGCTTCTTTTGTCACGTTTTTCTGTGTGTATAGGCCAACGCCATGTTTACGAAACGAGTCCACGTTTTCCCACACCAGGCCTGGAGCACTGTGAGCAGACACTAGATTGGAGGGAAGTGAAGCGTCCACGCATGCGCAGTGCCGACAGCAGCGCCACCGCACCAGCGTGACGGTCGGAGCCGCAAGTTGATCTATACCAAGGAACGACCACGAGACGTAGGTCTGACCTAATTATGGGAGGTCGGTTCGGTATTTACCGATAAACACCGAAAATATATTTGATATTCGGACGTGCCAAAACATACTCGGTCCTAACTTTAAATGTGTCTCCCGCAACATACATTAGAGTTTTTTTTTTTTTCTTGTCACTTGCCACAAGCGTATAATGTGTGTGGAGGATGAAGATTTGGGAAGGACGAACATTCTTGACGATGGAGGTCGGGGAAGGACGTCTTAGGGACGGCGTCTTGTCGAACTCGCGATGGAAACTGAGATCCCAGGCGGGAGCCGTTTTGGGGGAGGTCATCTAAAAGCTCGTGTCATGTCATCCTAACTGCCTTCATCTGCGCGGTGATCATGTGGAGAACTTGCTAGAGTACGTATCTACTACATTCTGTACATGTTAAAAAATATATATCAGCTTTGTTTTTCTTACTCAGCTCATCGGGAGGTGAAAAAAATTAAAACAGCCCTCGTTCCGGAATATTTTCTGACTCAAAATATGTCTCGCGATGTTGTGTGCCTCCCGACGATAAGTTTATTTCAAGGCATACGTGTTTTATCCAAGCACTCACCAAAAAGTGTATTGGTAGTTGAGCAGTGTTCCTTTAAGATGAAAGAAGAAACACAGAAATATGGCTGCGCACTGACACTCAAAGTCAAGGAAGGTCGGTCTGCCTTAAAATTGCGTCTGATGTCACAGCTGTGAAGACGCAATCTGACCAGTGCCATGCGATGGCATAGTGACCAAGCAAATTCACGAAAACAGCTCCACGCGCACGCGCGAGCTGTCCTTCTCCACCTAGTGGCGGAGGCCGCATTTGATTTGGAGGAAAAGGGGAGGGACGAAATAGCAGACGACACTCGCGTCGGTGCCTGCACTGATTATTTGAATTGGTGGACGGAAATTTGAGAAAGGATGCTTTTGCCTCGAGAAGTTGCTTTCTAATATCTTACATTTTTAGCGATGATTCGAACCTACATATATACGAGGGTGCGTCAAACGAAGACCTTAAAATACAATAAAACATTTCCAAGTATGATGCCGTTTACCTGTAAATTTGGCAGCATTCTTGCCAATACTTTAAAAAAAGTGTCCGAAAAGTGGCAGCAGGCTGCAGACAACCATCACGACGTCACAGTACCAGCAGGAAGATGGTCTCCACCCTTGAGTCACGCACCAAGAAAAAGCAGCGTTGTGTCAACCGTTTTTCAGGTAGTGAAGGAGTGAAAACTGTTGAAATTCATCGTAAAATGAGGTAACAGTATGGTGATGTTCATTCGTCGCTCTAGGAAGTTCCGAAAGGGCTAGAAGTCTGTGACAGACTCCTCAACCACGTAGTCAATTGCAGCACTCGAAGCCAGCAGCGTAATGGAAAATCGCCGAGTTACGGCCAATGAACTAACCACACTTGTAAACGTCAGTCATTATTCTCGTCCCAAGTGATTACACTATTTTCGCGCCACCCAAGAAGGCAATGAAAGGAAAGCATTTCCGGTTTGATGAAGAGGTGCGACAGGTGGTGCATGAATAGTTTCGCCCTTGACCGAAATATTTATTTTTCGTGTAATTCACGCACTCGTTGAGCGCTGAAAGATTTCCACTGAGTGGAATGGAGACTATGTTTCAAAATAATGCACATGTGTGTAACTTTTTTTATCAAATTTCAAGCAAAAAGTATTCAAGGACAAGGCACAGTCATGTTGTGACGATAAACAAGAAAAAAGAACGGAAGAAAAAAGAGAGGTGTATTGGGTAGCATACCAAACCGGATATCGGGAAACCCGGAGTCCGAATCCCGGCTCCAATGTTTCGTCTTTCGGCGGATTCAGTAACCTTTGTTCTATTCGATCAAGTACGGTTCTTTTATTTGCCAATTTTTACCGGGATAACATCTTTTTGAGAATCCAAGTAATTATTCTTGATTCTCGCAGATACGATTATGAACACACAATCATTTTAATGGCCGTTTTACATGTCACACATTTACGCCCGAGTCTCACTGAAGCGACAAACAGAAACAACCAACACCGACAATACTTAGACACGTGCAGGACGCTCGCGATGGTTAAGTAACTTTGGGAGGCTTGCAGTCCCTCGGTCATCGTGAAGTACGTCCGAGTGATCGCAGCCCTGCCGAAGATACATTGGCGTGCACGCTGAACGCGCTTCAGACTTGTCGGTGTCGGTAGTTTCTGTTTGTCGCTCTAGTGGGACTCGGGTCGTTACACAAGGAACACGAACAAGTAAGCGCCGTTAAGTCGGGGCCAAACTGCTCGTACGTCATACAAAAGACGGTCTGCATACACATTCGAACGAGAGTCACCGCGAGATCAGTGCTTCGAATGCCGCATGACAATGAGACCAATGGGAAAACTTGGCAGGCGGCATTCGAACCCGGGACATTGCGGCGACTCCTTAAAAACAGCCGATGTCGAGTGTTTGAGTTAACTGTGCGGCGCGGTGGTCAATGTCTAATAGGGACTGCAGGTTTTATCAGAAAAGCCACACGCTACTGCTTGGCCTCAAGTTGTCACGTGGCCTTCTGTCAGTAGTTCGGGTGTTATGCGACGTCAAGGAACGCGACACTCTGACGCCACACAGTGTCACGTGACCGGATGACGTCACGTAGCATCACAAAAACAGCTTGTGACCAGCTCGTTCGCGACGCATTCTGTGTGTCTTCGGGTTTATCCATAGAGTTATTACAATAAACGCTAGAGGCTCAACTGGCGCTAGTGTCTACGGGACTTCCGGTTGCAAATTGAAGCAGACAGCATGCAGTCTACTTTTCCAGCCTCCTGTGTATTCCTATGGGATAACGCGCGTGAATTTTGTCTCTTCGCCGGAAAATAACACGAATAACTTTTGTTATTTCGGTTGTACCGGATAGTATGTACCTTTATTAATATTGTGAAAGTGTAATGGCTTTCGTTACAGCATTTTTTTTTACCGCTGAACGAAGTTAAACTTCGCTATATTTCATACTTAGACCTCTGTTCTCTGGCAGGTATGTAGAAACGAGCGACGATTCTAAGCAAACTAACGATCGAAAGGAATGACGATCGAGGGATAACGATCGTATGTTCAAAGTCCGCCAGTCCTCCGTTAGTGCCTATATATTGTTAACATGCCCGCCTTGTCACTATGAAAATGACCCCGTCGTGTATCTTTACGAGTGGTTAAAAAAAACACGTTCGAAACGTAAAGAATAAAGTACGTGGGCTACGAAATGTGTTTTTTTTGTATTTTCTATGTCGGGCAGTTTTTATCGGGCACCGGTTCTCTGGCTTTTCTCTATTTGCAAAGATTTGGAGCTTCCGGATGATAATTTGAACCCAGAACAAGCATCTTCGTACATATTCATGAGCAGAAAGAATAAAGCAGTACTTATTTATTGAAAATCGAACTATATTACGTGACTATCAATTTATTTTGATCGTCTGCAAGCACAAGGAGTTACTTATCCAGTGTTACTGCGTAGTTCTTGCCGTCTCTCTCGGTTTTCCACATGTCCTTCGTTCGTTTGGCACGTATATCCCCCATACTGGAAAGCGCCGACGCCCTGTTCGCGCTAACAGTGTCCGAAAGTGCACAAAAATACATGTACGAAGCGGTTTTAGCACCGTTTTTCATGCCACGATTTCAAAATAAAAACGCCGTAACTGACCAATTATTTCATCTGCGTGACTGGGAAATGTTCCAATGTGCCTAGTACGTACAAATTATTCCTGATATTTGCTCTTATAATCGAGCGCAGAGAGGAAATTAACTCGCTTTTTTTATAGAAATGCATTACCGGAAGTCAATTATTCGACTGCTTGCTGTCTGCTTCAATTTGCAACAGCACACTAGCGCCAGTTGAGCCTCTAGCGTACATTATAAGAACTCTATGGACTTATTAGATAAAATCATGACATGGTTAAATTTTTAGTTGTAAATCCGCTGCCATTCGAAACGTATATAAAAAAAGAAGAAAACTACCGTTTAACACTTTTAATGCTGCTGCAAAGTCTCCTTCATCTACTCATTCACAACACGGGACAAACCGAGGCAATAAAACGCTAGAAATAGAGTGTGTCGTCCGTTTACGCAGCTTTTAGCGTCCCCCTGAAAAAATCGTAAAAATAACGGGGGAAAGTCGTAACCAAATAAAGCGATCCCCCGCCCCAGACGCGGGAGGAACGAGCACAGATCCCCGAAGGAATCACACGAACACACACACGCAAGTCCGTCGTCTGCCAAGCAACAAAACACAGAAACCCGGCTAGATCTCCTCCCAGCGAAAGAGACCGGTAAGTGGCGCCCTCTAGGAGGCGCCGGACGATTCAATAGGGATGCCATCACGGCCGCCACCGCACAAAAGCGACGCGGTGCAACGCCAACAACAATAAATAACAACAACAACAACAAGACGAGGACCCGAGGGTCCCTTCGGAAATCTGGTGAGCAGAGCGGCACCCACCAAAAACGAGATTGTCGTCAAATCCCGTAAAGAAAAATAATAAAAGGAAAATAAAGGAAAAAGAAAAGGCCAGCAAAGCGGTTTCGGGCGTGTTGTGAGCGTCAAAGGACCGGCCAAGAGCTATTTCTCGGTGGTCCGGGGCTCGAAGTACGCGGTCAATCGTAAAATCACTCATAAAATGCGGCGAGCCGGAGCGTGGAATAGCCCATGGATTGTAGATTGGGTCGGGTTGTTCAACAGTGAAGCCATCCTCGGCCCTTTGTGCGGACGTGGCTTTGTAGGCGTCCCGGCCCGACGGAGGGCCGAGGCGATTGCAGATAGGAAGATGCATTGGCTGTTGAAAAGAGGTGTGCTCCGCTTGGGCGACGACAAATTCTCTTCAAAATGTGTTTCTGATTTTTTATTATTTTACTATTAGATCGATCAAAAACCGAAGGGATGTTTATTTATTCGTTTTATCGTAATCCTTTTGTGAAGAGGGACCGACAAATAAAGAGGACATGCGCAGACGTCTGCAAGCGCGGCTTCTGCACACGGCCATCGTTGCCGCTGGCCTGTGTAGATCGTCTGCTAGTCAAACCTTCTTAAGGCGAAGCCAGGGGTGTCAGATCTGCGCTTAAACAAAGCATTCTTTTATATACTCTCGGTGGCCGGACAGCGTGGCTGCTTGTAAACGTCTAGAGGGGAAAAAATAGTCGACTTTCACCTGAAATGGGGCGCAACTTGCGCTTTCTAAGCAACCAAAGTAAGTTACAGCTGGAGAGGAAGGCTGGAGAGGAAGAAGCAGACGGAACGCGGGAGGGGAGAAGGGAAACCTTATCCTTTCTCCAGCGTTCTGTCTGCTTCCTCTTCGCCGGTCTTTTTTTCCTTCGCCCTACCTTCTCGAGTTGCAACAAATAGTAATGACCGCTTTAAAAAAAAAAAAAGCCTTGCTTGGGATTTGGTTTTAGGTTCTTTCCAAGACAAGTTAGGCACTCTACCAACAACAGCTGCCACCACTTTTGTTCTTAACCACAGTTGCCACCAGACTGCTATTTCCACTGTTAACAGTTGCCATTAGACTGGAGCCAACTGTTAACATTCGTTTGCTCTTCTGATGGCTATTTCCCGGTTGACTCAGTTTGGTGGACCGATCCGCTAGTCTTGCAGAGGCCCCAGGATCGTATGCCGGGCCAGGGAGATTTTTCAACGACCACTAGTCGCCTAGAGGAAGCTAGTTAAGCACCATTTCAGGCCGAACGCGTTCTGAGAGTGTGCAGTCGCTCTCTTTTTCGAAATATTAGATGCCGGTCATGCATAAACAACAAATTAGCTCGGCGTTTTTTTTTTTCTTTGCTTGCGTTTATATGCAGTGGAAAGGTTCGAACGCGTTCAAAAATGGAGTAAAGACAAATGTAGCTAGCTTTACGTCCACCCAGAAGAACCCACTGATCAATCCAACCAGATCTCGGTATTCTTACGTTTCCACGCGCTCTTGTCTCCTCATCTTCCCCAGTTTCTACCCGCATAGCTTCGCTGGTATACGGGGCTGTCCCACGATCACCGACGTTCTATTATACCACTAGAGACTTTTAGCAAACCGTTACCGTGTTCCGTGCACCGCACTACAGGAGCCTTTGAAACATGCTTTTAAGCGCGCGCCCAGGTGATACCGTGACCGCGGGCGAGCGCTTAAAAGCTTGCTTCACAAGCTCCGGTAGTGCGGTACACGGAACAGTGTAACGGTTCGCTAAAAGTCCCCACTAAGAGGCAAGTGGGGCGCCACTTCTCTAGAATTAACCGTCCGATATTAAAGGGTTGAAAAGATCATACATCAGGCCCAACCGGGTAAAACAGGATCAGGATACCACGACTTAAATTTATAACAAAGTGCGACGTAAAACAAAAAAAGAAAGAAAAAAGAGTCAGTTATGAAAGCTTATCACCGTTCGATAGACGTTCTGATCTCTTTTACGTTGACTGAAAATGACTAATATGAATTATGAAATCGTCAACTTGGTCTCACGCAATTTTCCAATGACTCCACCTAAACAATGCTGGACGTGTGTGCGTGGTGCGAATGGGAAATACTCGCGCGGTGGCCATTCGGCGGGCGTTGCTTCACCGCAGCGCACTGATGTGCGGGGAGAAGCGCACTCAACGGAGCGAACCAACCGGCACGCTTTCTGTGTCTAGCTGCGGCGACTATAACCGACGTTCCATGAAACACACCGTGTTAACTCGAATAGAAAGAAATGTTGTGAAATTATCCAGCATAATCAGTGTTTGATGCGAAGACCAAGTGACTGTAGTGTCACCAGATTAAATTTGCCAATTTCAGTGGAATCCCCGCTAGTCTGGCAACGGTGAGAAGATTTCATATTTTCCTATGATCCTTTCTGTTCTTGAACGTTTCTTGCACGCATTTATATAATTTATTTCACTAGGGTGATGACTCAAACATACTCGTGAAGTCACGAAGATACCCCTAAAGGTGTTTGGTGCAATTCAAACTTTCCATGGAGTTAAAAGGGCCATGAAAAGATTTTTCAACTTCTTCCTTCTTAGCGTTAATCCTCAACTCAAATCACGTGGTCGTGTCGTGCTTGTGGTGAACAACCTATCATCGTGCTTTGAAGCATATCATAGGGCTTGTCATCGGCAAGTGATGATAAGGGCCCACAGTGTACCCATTGGCCACGAACGCGAATCCAAATATTCGTCGACGGACTGATCGTTGACGAGCGCATACGTCCAAGTGACGCAGTACTCGCGTCCGATGCGTGAGCTGGGGCCGGCTGACGTGCTTTTGGGCGTCGGGTACCGCGGACGCATTACAGTGAAAAGGCGGAGAGCTATCGAAAGAAAGGAGGTACGAAATAGTGCGCTATATTTTCACATTTCAGGTAGCGAAAAGAAGGCTTTTGACTTTCTACTATCTTTCTTTTGGCCCACTAAGCGATACGCGATTCGTAAGATCTCAATCTAAAATATTTTATCCCAGCCCGAAATTCGTGTCATGGGCATCAACGGCAAGCAACAGTTGGTTTCATAATAATGCGAAGATGGACTGGGAGTTTAGTTAATCGTTCCCCGCGCCGTCCAAGTTTTCGTCGTTAGGGCACCTTTTTTTCGTTCGATAAACGTTTACAAAGCCTAGAAAATGGTAATCTTACGTATATTCCAGGGTTTCAAAGACCCGTGGTAGCATTCTCCATCGCTCTGCTGGCGAACGCTAACCCCACTGTTAGGGTATCTCTTCAAAGTCGGGTAGATACAGACCTTATATTTAAGAGAGGGGGAAACTCAAACCAATGGAGAGCTTTCAATATCTACTGGCGGACGCAGCTGCACACGCTTGTCGTTTATGCTCGTGCATGAAATGCCCAGAGGTGAGGAGTGTTGGAACGCAAGAGCCGAATGCCGCACGCCGGCGTTCCGCGTTCTAAAGCGTTCGACGAGTGCAGTGGAGACAAAGGCAGCTGGCTTTAGGTCTACCCACTAATCTGTCCAATCAGAGCTCGGCGTTTCCACGTCCCCTCGCGGTCTCGCCTCCTTCTCTCTCCCTCAGTTTGGCGGCGCACTGCAAACGCGGCCCCAATACGCACGCGACCCCCGATCGTGCACTTGGAAATCCGGGCACACCACATCGGGGCGCGGGAACGACCGGTGGTGCCATCTCTCGCCGTCGGATGGAATCTTTCGACTCACTTCGGCTCGCGCCACCTGTTGCCACCTTGGGAAGTCGATGATGGGCGACGCGGACCCGATGATGGCCTGCTCGTAAGGACGGTTCGTACCGTTGGTGCCATTTACACGACTCTCCTGCTGCCTGGTGAAATCCCAAAACTTGTCGACATCGAGTCGGTTGTGTGTAAACGAAACGAAACAAAAATATATTTCCAGTATATTTCTCGTGGGAATGTAGGTTTCTTCCTACAACGAAATACAAATGCAGCCTACGGGTCGACATAATTCAAGTTGCACCGTTCATCGTCCGCTATGTACACACCAAAAATTGCAATTTTGTCCAGGCTAGAGCGCTCTGCCTTTTTGCCAGCGAAGTCCGCTTAATGTAACAATACAAGTTTTTATGTATCTTGTTGCGGTTGTGCATCTGTGCTTGTAACCACCCTTCAAAAATCCTCAAATAAGTCTTAGTAGTAATAATAATAAAAAATGAACCTGGACACCACGTTTCCAACCAGTCACCGTTTTGCTTGGTTACAAACTTCTTCAGTATACTGTTTCGTTTAACAAAAGTCTGGTTATACAGCATAACGGTGATGAGTTGAGCGTGTTGGTACATACTTGGAAAAACAGCCTGAACTTAGAGATAGAAACGTAGAGAGAAAGCAGGAGAGATGAGACAAGACGGCTGACTACTAACGAGTTTTAGTGAAAAGTTATTCCTTATGCTGTGGCGTTCTCCAGCAAAGGCATTTTTAACAAAATATAAATAAAAAAAATAATTTAAAGATAAAATTGTTTTAGGAAGTAAAGAGGAAAACACTTCGTCTCCACTGTCCCACTCCAGCTCAGGCTGCCCGTACGTTGGGTGCGGCAGACGCGAGGTGCTCAAGGCGCTTGCCATCGAGGACCACGTCAAAGATTGTGTCAGCGCAGCGTCTATTTGTCTACACCATTCAGAAAAATTATTTCTCCGTTGTGCCCCACCCTACATACGGGCAGCATGAGCTGGAGCGGGACAGTGGAGACGAAGTGTTTTCCTCTTTACTTTCAAAACAATTTTGTTTGTAGATTATTTTTTTATTTATATTTTATTAAAAATGTCTTTGCTGGAGAACGCCACAACATTAAAAAGTTTTCACTAAAACACGTTGGTAGTCAGCCGTTTCGTCTCATCTCACCTGTTTTCTCTCCATGTTTTCCAGAACATTCAGACTGTTCTTTTTTTCTTCAAATATACAGCATAGTTACGTTCAAAACATTCGACCGGAATCCTAAAACTACGCATTTGGGGGCTCACCTGCTCTCGTGCCAAACAATGGCTATAGACCAACTCAACTCACTGACGTCACGCACAAGCGGTGGCGCTGCTGTCGGTACTGCGCATGCGTGGACGCTTCCCTCCTCCCGAATTCGGTTTCTGCGCACGCGCAGGACCCACACCTGGTGTGGGAAAAGCGGGCCTCTCTGGAAACACTGGGTTGGCGTATATATATATCTTGTAGACTGCCAATCACAGTGAGCGGGCGGCTTTCTCCGACCAGCGCTCGACTGGTGGTGTTCGCGAAAACTAATCTGGTCACGTGGGGCAACGAGGAGCAACCCGCTCGAGGAGTACTGTCACGTTCTTCGTAAACGTCCTCAAGCCATATCAATAGAAAACAAAAATAAATCCCAAAACCTTATCTACAATGACACCATAAAAATATGTTTAAAAATAATTAAAAAATACGCGAGGCTTTGCCAACGTTTATTACAGTCCCGTGTCTGGGTTGGCAATGCTCAGTTGACTTAGAGCGCGCACTGCGATCTAAAATCTTTGAGATGACCGGGAGCGCGGTGCTCGAAAGCCGAAATAATTCCGGAGTCGAGTTTGGCTGCATTCAGAATCAGCTGTGACGGATTTCGCATCGCTTGGTGGAGGAAATACGGCGGAGAGGCAGTAGAGGGCAGACACCGTTCGAAAACCGGACGATCAGGGGCTCCGGAAAAGCTTTCCCAAGGAAATCACAAAAAAACATCTCCACGTGCTGAATGATTTTGATTGGGGCGAAGCTCTGGTGGTGCTTGTCTGCGTAGACACTGAGCGGCAGGATGCCGAGCCTTTCGTTTGTTTTCATCCATGTCCGAAAGAGAATGTGTGGTATGGAACGTTGTTATATGCGCATTTGAGCATTTGACCGCAGCGCCCTCTCGTCTATAAACGTTGAGCCAATGCATGCAAAGTTTAACGTGATTATATACGCATTTGACCGCAGCGCCCTCCCCTGTATAGACTTTGAGCGGCTACATGGCAACGTTTCATCCATGACAACCCCAGCTCTTGAGTTACTTCCACATCTCAGAGCCCCTACTCATCCCGCAGTCCTGGCCGAGTGGTTAAGGCGATGGACTAGAAATCCATTGGGGTTTCCCCGCACAAATTCGAATCCTGTCGACCTCGCAAACATTTTTTATCACTTTTTTATCTTTTTTTCATCCTTTTTTTTTTTGCCCTACACGAGCACGTGAGCTCGTGCTCGTGTAGCACGTGCTCGTGCTCGCGAGCACGTGTAGACACGTACTGGTGAGCACGTGAGCTCACGAGCAGGAGCACGAGTACTGGACGCCAGACAGATGGACGGACGCCAGACGGACGGACGAACATGGCTAGCCCCTAAGGAGCTTCGCCCCTCAAAAATGTCCGCTTTTCAATATTTTACGACGCAAATAATGGTCTTGCCCTCTAACCTCATCTGTTTCTCTTATTTTCTTTTTTTTGTGTGCTTTACGTAGGGATAGGTAGTAAATTCGAACTGGATATTGGTTCTGTACATTCCGTAGTGATCGCCGTCGTAGCTGCGTAAATAGTATTCATTGTCCAGCGCCACACAAGTGCGTCAAAAGGCGAGACTCGTCGAAAAATGTCTGTATCCGAAAAACAACTCTGTTGAAAGCGCAAGGGCGGTCAACAAGCCAAAATACAACCGATCACCTTCACACCCTGGGCTTCGATGAACATGAGTATTTACAAACGGGTGAAGTGTGAAAACTACGAAGCGGGTAAGTTTAAAAGCTCTCGGACACAACAGCATGTCAACGTCCGGATGGCGCATTTGTTTTACCCAATTGTCATTTTAATAATATTCATTGATATTTTCTCCCAAGTTTCAATAGTCTTTTATATACTTCTGGAGCTCAGCATATCTTTCTGAACACGCGTTAAATAATATTCACTATATTTTTTTTCGTTTATGTTTTTTGACGTAATGACCTAGCAGAAGTAATCCGGAAATGCTATATTCTGACTATAGTGTAATATTAGGTAATAAGGTGACCTGCGGTGGAGTGACATTCGTTTTGATGCATGCTCTTGGCTGCAATTCACTGTGCAAGCATATGACGTTGGCAGTGTTGGAGCACACAAAGGCTTGTAAAGATACATAAACACAATTGTTCTACGATCTCTCTGTAGCAACGCGAGCTAACTTGTAGAGTCATTCGTCGTTTCCAACGGCGTGAAACAGTCTGCAATGTCCTCGGTCCCCGAGCGGATCAGGAGCTGTGTGGACGTCGCCTCTATCGCTGTTGACATCGCTGCCTTGTTTTCTAGAGAAGGGGCGTGATGCGATTCGAAGGGTCAGTCTGCTCCCGTGCAGGGGCACGGTGTCGAGTGTCGTCACGCTAGAACTCAGTTCAGGAATTCTTTCGAATAGCTGGCTGATGTCCTCGAGTGACTTGCCCTTCGTCTCTGGAATGCAGACGTACACAAAGACTATTTGCACAAGCGTGATGACTGCGAAGATCCAGAAGAGTCCCGAAAAATGAAAAAGGTACACGAGGTCCTGAAACTCTTTGGTGATAATGAACTCGCAGAGAAAGCAGAAGGCTGTGCTGACGCCCGTGGACAGTCCCCGAGCCCTTGGCGAAAGTATCTCTCCCATGACGACCCAGGGTACGGGTCCAACGCCCAAGCAGAAGCCGGCGATGTAGGTGGTAAGGGAAGCGAGAGGTACGTAGCGGTAGCGGTGACTGAATGTACCGTCGTCCAGGTCTTTGATGTAGTAGAAGATTCCAAGCACGACGAGGCTGAGGGCAACAGCGGACGAGGAGATGAACATGAGCAGGCGGCGACCAGCTCTGTCCATGAGCAGTGTGGCGACCAGCGTGGCGACCACCTGAACCACTCCGAGCAGAATGATGCAGTCGGCTGCCGGGATGTCGGAACCGACCGACTCGAAGATAGCCACCGAGTAGAAGGTGACCACGTTGATGCCGCAGAACTGCTGAAAGAACATGAGCAGTAACGTGTACACGAGGGGCAGAGAGAAGCTGCGGCGTACCAGGTCGCGTAGGGTGGCAGACGACTGCTTGCCCAGGTTGGCTTCGATGGCCAGGCATTCGGTCTCGGCGCTGAACTTGGGACCGTACAGGAAGCGCAATGCTTGCAGCGCACGGTCGCGCTCGCCGACGGCCACCAACCAGCGGGGAGATTCGACCACGAAGCACATGGAGACGGCCATGAACACTGGGCAGACTGTGCACAGGAGCGCCAGCGAGAGCCAGTCCAGCCACTTTCCGCACACGAAGACGATCAGGATGCCCAACGTGATGGCTAACTGGACGCAGGATCCGAGCAGGCCC
Source organism: Ixodes ricinus (assembly GCA_037355805.1). Lineage (NCBI taxonomy): Eukaryota > Metazoa > Arthropoda > Arachnida > Ixodida > Ixodidae > Ixodes > Ixodes ricinus. Next base: position 41,940 of record JAZHYW010029490.1, read on the forward strand.
CGCACCCGGGGTGGACTGATCTCCGACACGAACACGGGAACGGAGAGGGACACCAGGCCGCAGCAAAAGCCCGTCAGAACGCGGCCCAGGAAGAGCCAGGGCAGACTGCCGCCGCACCGGGCGATGCAGAGGCAGCCTGCGACGAAGCCCACTGACGAGTACTGGATGGTTCGGACGCGGCCGAAGCGCTCGATCAGGTAACCAGTGGCCAGGCTACCCACCAGTGCACCGGCAGCTAGTATTGAGCCGAACCAGGTTTCTTGGGAGGGAGTCATGCGAATAGGACTGGAGTCGGCGGCCATGCTAGCCAGCGCCGGGCCCGAGTAGCCCAGGATGGTGCCCATGGTCATCGAGGCGAGCGACGAGAAGCCGGCCACATAATAGAAGGCCGGGAAGGCGGGCTGACGCTGCATCGGGCTGCTGCCGCCAACGTTAGCTCCCGTCGCGTGACCAGAGCGCGTGACCAAAGCAGCCGGCGCGCGTGCCATCGTGGCTCCTTCTAGAGCCACTGAATGAGCTACGCCAGAGTATTGGCACTCTGTCGCCCAATATTGCGGTGGGCGCCGCCATCTTGGTGCATGTGCAAAACAGACGCAACTGCCGGTGCGTTATAGTTCAAAAGCTCGAGGTACACCGAAGCACGTCTTATGAGTTGTGAATGCGAAAGCATACAAGCCGCTCGTCCGCTCCCTTATTTCGTCTGCTGCGTACTTTTCGTCGCCGGTCAGCGCGCGTGCTCCCCTGCATGGTGACCGTGGACGCTCGGTGTTAACGGCGCGCTGATGGACACGCAGCGCCATGGGGTGAGCGGTCCTGGAAACTAACAAGCGAAGCGGCCAGTGGAAGCCCCGTCGACGCGCGCCAGCCAATGGAACCGAAGGCGATCAGGGAAACTACAGGTGCCGCTTCTTAGCGCTTGTACAAGACTGATGACGTCAGCTCGCTCCATGGGACATTTAATGCTTTCGCAATTAAAAAGAATTTAGAGTGAAGACGCAGGCGAGCTGGTGATTGTGGTTCTTGCCCTTTTTAGCTCCTTGTCTCTGGGTTTTTGCGACTTATGCTCCAGAGTGCGACTTCCTGTGTTAGGAAGCTCCACGATATATTCCTTTGCTCTGTCGCGAACTGCTTTAAACATTTGTAGGGGACGGAAAAGCATTCCTTGTGATTTCAGATAAGGCTTGAGATAACTCGCAATCATGATTTTAATCTTTACTCTGAAGCGTAGCTTATTTTGTAACACTATAGCACCGTCTATGTATCGACAGCCGCTTCGCTTCGCCGCTTCCGCCGGTTTGGAACCGACGACGAGCGGCCCTCTTGCGCGTTCACCAAAGCACAGGATCAGCGACAAACTGAAACAGCGCGCGAGACATACACAAAGTGAGAACTGGACAGAACAAGCCGCCTCGGCGTTCGTCATACCCATTCCTACTTTTGTCTGTGTATTTTTTGCGCTGCTGCTATTGTAATCGCGAACCAACTCGCCTGCATCACTACCATCGATTCAAAGCATTGGCTTGTTTTTCTCAGCTAAAGGAGCGCACACGGTCGTTTACAAGTAAAGACCCTTCACGTTTCAAAAGTAGCGCAAGGTGCGTCAATGCACGAGGCACGTGCAACGTGCAGCCACTGGGAACATCATGGCGGCACAGCACAGCACTGAGCTAGATTTCAGACGCCATGTTTTTCCCAGAGGTCGCGCGCGACATGTGCCTCGAGCATTTCCACAACAATGAGTGGCACCACTTTCTCCAGGATGGAGGGGCTTTATTTACAGGTAGGGTGCCTACCTGTCTGTCTGTCTCAGGGGAAGACATCTATTGTTGCCCTGAATGCTGCCACCGCGCGACGCTCTCGTGCACTCGGTGCGTGACTTGGCGGTAAAATGGCGTCTATTTATTAGCCAAAGCTACGCGCTCGAGCTGAGTGACACGGGATTGCGCGAACTTCAAAATGCATACAAAAAAGTTGGGCGGAAAAATGGATTTGAGTTGTAACCACTCAAGCAAAAAGCGCGCGTGTGTATGAAGGCACTCTATTTGCAAGTAAAGCTCCTTCAAGTTGTAAAAGTAGCGCAAAGTGCGACGATGCAGGAGGCACGTGGAACGTGCAGAACGCGCAGCCCTTGGGAAGATCATGGCGGCGCAGCGCAGCACTCAAGCCGAATTTCAGACGCCATGTTCTTCCCAGAAGTGGCGCGCGGCACGTGTCTCGACCATTTCCACAAACAATGGACAGCGCCAGTTTTCCCAGGATAGCGGGGCTTTATTTACAGGTAGAGTCCTGCGCCCTGTTCACACATACAGCGGAGCGCTAAATTAGCGCTACGTGAGCGCTCGGAAGAGCGCTCGTATGGCGCTTCCTGGCGCGTGACTTAGTTCTAACATAGCGCGCGGTTAGCGCTGCTCTGTAGCGCTCTTGTGTAGCGCCTTGTTAGCGCTCCAGTAGCGCCTTGTTAGCGCTTCAGTAGCGCCCTTGTTAGCGCTTCAGTAGTGCCGTGTTAGCACTTCAGTAGCGATTCTTGTACCGCGGTGCTGCGGATTACGCGCGTGCACTGCGGTTTCGGTTCCTGTGGATTATTTTATTAACAACATCACCACCACCACCACAGCTAATGGCGGACATGTGGGATGCTGAAATAGAAATGCGACAAATGCTCTTACATACGCGATTAGTGCATATGTGTGTGGACGGCATATGTGTGGGGACGCGAAATTTTTCGCCGCCAAGATACCGACACGTACCCGGCGAACCTTGTTCCTAGGCTGAGGGACCGAGACACAGCGCTCTTTCGAATGCGATTATTTTTAACTGCGTGTCTTTGAAACCAGGGTCACGCATATCGAATAGAAAGCGATGAGGTCGTACTCAATCAATTAGTCGCTCAGAGTCCATGACTCTGGATCGCCTGCCCGACCATTTGCTTGGAAAAGTGGCTCTTTTACTTCCCCTTCTTTTAATGCCAAAGGAAAAAACAACACCAAAGGAATCGCCGTGCACGCGCTGTTCCGCAGCAGCAAGCACGGCACAAAGAGCGTGAGAGCGCTAACAAGCGCTTCTGTAGCGCTAACAGAGCGCCAACAGAGCGCTTCTGAAGCGCTAACAGAGCTCTACCGAAGCGCTAGCCGAGCGCTACATCACGCGCCAGGAAGCGCCACGTGAGCGCTCCTTCGAGCGCTCACGTAGCGCCAACGTAGCGCTCCACTGTATGTGTGAACAGGCCTTAACTGCACATGCTCCGCCTTGCGGAGCAGAGTACCGCAGTGGTGCTTCCAGGGCGGCCATGTTGGATCCAAGGCCGCACTGCGAGAAGCGACCGTCGCTTCTGCAAGAGCCCCGGATGCGCGAGCTACGCGATCGTCCTCCGTGTCGTCTTCTTCCCAAACTTTGAAAACATGTTTTAAAACATCGCTCGCGTCATTAAACAACGCGATTATACTGTATCCTACACATAATGTTGAATGGTCAAGGAACCTTCCAGTTGTTCTATTTTGGTGTAGGATGTATATTTCGCAAACGTAGAGCGAGAAACATGATCCGCCCGAAACTCGGCGCCAGCAAGGTCGCTTTCCCGCACGAAGTCCGGATCTAGCTCTGTGCACGTGACTGTTTCTCCGCCAATACGGAGTTGGTGGCGAAATAAAAAGGAACGCGATACTTTGGCTCTGCAAGCAGAGCTTGTGCAGTTACTCTATTTAAAAGCATCTGTGAGCATATGAAAGATATATAAAAACGAACTGCAATTGTAACTTTTAGCCACCGTAACGTTAGGGGTGACCCACTGGCGGCCATAGCTCAGTGCGTATATGTGCCATATCTGCTCATTGGTTGCTGGTGGTGAGCTTCCGCAATGATCTTGGAACGTGCATTCCACACCACCAAGAACAAGATTGTCGAACTTGGAAACCGATAAGTGTGAGCTCATTCCTGAGCATGCCCATTGAACAGTGCACTCAAATAAGGCGTCCAGTGAATTCCCCTATAGACAATCACAAGCATGGCGGACCAGTTAGTGCCCTTGCCAATGCCTCCTGTGCACAAGAGGCGCTTCCCATGCTTGGAAGCGCGTGTAGCGGAAGCGTGGACGTGGCTTCGCAAGCTTGTACAATTGCACAGCCTTGCTGGCACCAGCAGAGACATGGCGGCGGCTGCAGTTGTCCCACTTGCAATCGTGTATAAGAATGGTTTTATTGTAACTAGCTTGTTCTTGTTTTCTTTTACACATTTATATC